>CM072711.1:0-7500 GCA_036884735.1 Huso huso
AAAAAAAAAAAAAAAAAAAAAAAAAAAGCTGCCAGAAGGAATCGTTCATTATAATGAAAAAAAAAAATCTATAATTGCATGATATGTCTTTTTTTCCCTTTTAAAAATACATACGTTTCAATTTAGATCGCAAAATCTGTCTCAAAAGGCACTTTATAAATGTAATATTGAGAGGGGGTTGCAGGGATGGGAATCAGACTCCTGTTGCACAGCAGTGTCACCCAGTCCAGGTTTTACTACCAGCTTGATCAGCCCCCAATGTGTCTAGCTAACAAGCTCAGGTGTGTCTGATTATGAAACTCCCAGTGAAACCAGGACTGGATCACACTGCTGTGCAGCGGGAGTCTGATTCCCAGCCCTGCACTCTGTGTAAGTTCCTGGAAGGCAGATCTCTTGGGCTTGCAGTAATATTTATATATTTTCATCTCCACTTTTGCTCTGTTTTTCTCTCCAGATCTTGTGATGGACTCTTCCTGCTACTGCGATCTGCGTTCTACTTTTGTTACTGTTTTTGATTTTTTTTGCCATATTAAAAAAAAAAAAACTCAACAAACAAACTGAAGCTAGAGAGACTGAACCTACAGCCCCTCGGGAGAGAAGGGCGTGCAAAGGAGGACAGGGGAAGGGGTGGAGAGGGGTCAGAATTGGACAGCTATACCCCCGCCCGCCCCTCTGCTGTGTGAAGCTGAGTACAAGTCACTACATCCTCTTGATGAGATTCATGGGGTGAAAGACTGCTGAAGCTGCAGCACCAGAAAATACCACAGCAGCAGCCCAGGGCGCTCTCTCGAAACGCTTCTCCAGCGCTGCTGGTGATGTCATTGCACGCACGCTGTGTCCTCGTTAACCCTTTCAACACCAAGCAGTTGTATTTGTTTTTTTAAACATGTCTCACACGCAGTCTCTCCTCTCTCCTCTCTTGCTCTCTCCTCTCCTCCCTCTGTCTTTCCTCTCCCTCTTTCCTATATCTTTTCTCTCCTCTCCACTTGCTCTCCTCTCTCCTCCCTGTCTCTCTCCTCTCTCCTCTCTCGCTCTCTCCTCCCCTCCTCCCTCTCTGTCTTTCTCTCCTCTCTTGCTCTCTCTCCTCTCTCTCTCCTCTTCCTCTCGCTCTGTCTCTTTCTCTTGCTCTCTCCTCCCTCTTTCCTCACTCTCTCGCTCTCGCTCTTTGTCTTTCTCTTGCTCTCTCCTCTCTCGCTCTCTCCTCTCTCTCGCTCTCCTCTGTTTCTCTCTTCTCTTTCTCTTGCTCTCCTCGCTCTCTCCTCTCGCTCTTTCTCTTGCTCTCTCCTCTCTCGCTGTCTCCTGTCTCGCTGTCTCCTCCTCACCCTCTCGCTCTGTTTCTCTGCTCTCTCTCTCTCCCCTCCCTCTCTTTCTCTCTCCTCTCCTCTCCTCTCCTCCCTGTCTTTCCTCTCTCCCTCTCTTTCCTCTCTCTCTTCCTCTCCTCTCCCTCCCTCTCTCCTATCTTTACGCTCCAGTGTATCAGGATGCGACACCAAAACGACCAGAAGCACGTCTCAGAGAGGCTGGCTGTCTTTTTATAAGCTGCCAAAAAATAATTACAATTTCACTTTTTTTTTTTTTTTCTTCTTGTTTTTAAATCGTGATGAAAAGAGGAGGGACTGTTTTAAAAGTTCAAAAAGAATACAAAGTTTAAAAAAAAAAAAAAAAAAATTCTTTTTGGTGCTACTCCTGTTTCCAGAAGTTTCAATTTCAAAACACTCGACTCTCTTGTATCCTGATTTTGTTTTGTCACTGTAATATTGTTCATGGTTTTGTATTATTGTTATTATTATTGTTATTGTTATTATTAATAATCCTGTCCTGCTTGTAATTATTTGTTGAACCTTTTTTTATCAGAACGGCTTTTTTTTTTTTTTTTTTTTTTTTTTTTTTTTTTTTTTTTTTTTTTTTTTTCTTCCTGTTTTTAGAAATAAAAGTTAGACAGTGTTTTTGAAATTCTGAACTTGGATTGTGTGTCTCGGTATCTCCAGTGTGTGTTTCTTTCAGTATCTTAGTTTGTGTGTATCTGTGTGTGTGTCTCTCAGTTTGTGTGTGTCTCACAGTATTTCAGGGTGTGGGTGTGTCTGTCACAGTATTTAAGGGTGTGGGTGTGTGTCAGTATTTCAGTGTGTGGGTGTGTCTGTCACAGTATTTCAGGGTGTGGGTGTGTCTGTCACAGTATTTGAGGGTGTGGGTGTGTGTCACAGTATTTCAGGGTGTGGGTGTGTCTGTCACAGTATCTCTGTGTGTGTGTCTCACAGTATTTCAGGGTGTGGGTGTGTCTGTCACAGTATTTAAGGGTGTGGGTGTGTGTCAGTATTTCAGTGTGTGGGTGTCAGTATTTCAGGGTGTGGGTGTCTGTCACAGTATTTCAGGGTGTGGGTGTGTCTGTCACAGTATTTGAGGGTGTGGGTGTGTCTGTCACAGTATTTCAGGGTGTGGGTGTGTCTGTCACAGTATCTCTGTGTGTGTCTCACAGTATTTCAGGGTGTGGGTGTGTCTGTCACAGTATTTAAGGGTGTGGGTGTGTGTCAGTATTTCAGTGTGTGGGTGTGTCTGTCACAGTATTTCAGGGTGTGGGTGTGTCTGTCACAGTATTTCAGGGTGTGGGTGTGTCTGTCACAGTATTTCAGGGTGTGGGTGTGGGTGTGTCTGTCACAGTATTTCAGGGTGTGGGTGTGTCTGTCACAATATCTCTGTGTGTGTGTCTCACAGTATTTCAGGGTGTGGGTGTGTGTCACAGTATTTCAGGGTGTGGGTGTCTCAGTATTTCAGGGTGTGGGTGTGTCTGTCAGTATTTCAGGGTGTGGGTGTGTCTGTCACAGTATTTCAGGGTGTGGTGGGTGTGGGTGTGTCTGTCAGTATTTCAGTATTTCAGTATTTCAGGGTGTGTGTCTCAGTATTTCAGGGTGTGGGTGTGTCTGTCAGTATTTCAGGGTGTGGGTGTGTCTGTCTCAGTATTTCAGGGTGTGGGGGTGTGTCTGTCTCAGTATTTCAGGGTGTGGGTGTGTCTGTCACAGTATTTCAGGGTGTGGGTGTGTCTCAGTATTTCAGGGTGTGGGTGTGTCTGTCTCTTCAGTGCTGTATTATTGTGTTGAGGCCAGCCCCCTCTGCACTCTCTCTGATTGGCTTTCCCCCTAATCAGCGGGCCCGGATTGGTCAGTGGCGCACACCTGTGCTGAGCAGGTAGCGGTTTAAAAATTTCCTTCCGAAAGGATGACAGAATTCGGGTTCAGTTTCAGTAATATATTTTTAGAGCGTGAAATGTGTTTGTTTAGAACAGACAAAACCTTATTTATTAAATAATAATTATTTAACTCGGCATTTGAAATGCGTGGCGTTGAAATTCGTTCGTTTCATTTTCTGTGCGTCATTTTGTCTCTGTCAGAACGTATTATTATTATTATTATTATTATTATTATTATTATTATTATTAATGGAAAATTTGCAGTACCCATAATAATTAGGACAGCAGTGTGGAGTAGTGGTTAGGGCTCTGGACTCCTGACCGGAGGGTCGTGGGTTCAATCCCAGGTGGGGGACACTGCTGCTGTACCCTTGAGCAAGGTACTTTACCTAGATTGCTCCAGTAAAAACCCAACTGTATAAATGGGTAATTGTATGTACAAAATAATGTGATATCTTGTAACAATTGTAAGTCGCCCTGGATAAGGGCGTCTGCTAAGAAATAAATAATAATAATCTCGGAATCAGAACGTGGCATTTTTTGCCTGTTATTTTTGTATTATTATTGCTAATAACACAAATTAATATTACATTGGATTTCATGTCTATTTGGGCTGAATTTGACTAATAAACACTGGCTGTAATTTGACGTATTTCTAATTAAAACACAACAGTTTGCGGATAGCGACCTCTGAATTATACTGTAGCTGAATCCTTAACTGTAATAACACGGAGGCAGCCACCAGATGGCAGCACAACCTTTATGTACAGTACAGTCTTTATTTATTCATATATATTTCGTACCAACTGCGTTTCCAAAACCCCGATATTCGCAAAATGTTAAATATTTGAAGACGGAACCTACTAACCCTGTGTGCGCAGGGTTAGAAACCTCCACTCGCCCTGCAACTAGTCCTGGGTTTAAAAAAGAACAAACACCTTGTTTAGTTATGTTATTGAAAATCAACAGGTGCCAGGAGTTTGAACCCCAGGACTGGGTGCAGCAGCAGCAGCAGCAGGAGGGCTAGTGTGAGTTTGTAACCCTGCTCAAACTCCTGGCTCCTGATCATTTCAATATTAATAATAATAATAATACTAGACTTCATTGAGGGGAGCTCTGAACCCCAGGACTGGGTGCAGCAGCAGCAGCAGCAGCAGGGCTAGTGTGAGTTTGTAACCCTGCTCAAACTCCTGGCTCCTGATCATTTCAATATTAATAATAATAATACTAGACTTCATTGAGGGGAGCTCTGAACCCCAGGACTGGGTGCAGCAGCAGCAGCAGCAGCAGGGCTAGTGTGAGTTTCTAACCCTGCTCAAACTCCTGGCTCCTGATCATTTCAATATTAATAATAATAATACTAGACTTCATTGAGGGGAGCTCTGAACCCCAGGACTGGGTGCAGCAGCAGCAGCAGCAGGGCTAGTGTGAGTTTGTAACCCTGCTCAAACTCCTGGCTCCTGATCATTTCAATATTAATAATAATACTAGACTTCATTGAGGGAGCTCTGAACCCCAGGACTGGGTGCAGCAGCAGCAGCAGCAGCAGGGCTAGTGTGAGTTTCTAACCCTGCTCAAACTCCTGGCTCCTGATCATTTCAATATTAATAATATCAGTGTCAGTGTGCGTGTGCGTGTCTCTCTCTCAGTGTCAGTGCGTGTGTGCGTCTCACTAAGTGTCAGTGCGTGTGTGTCTCTCAGTGTCAGTGTGCGTGTGCGTGTGTGCGTGTCTCTCGCGCAGTGTCAGTGTGCGTGTCTCTCTCTCGATGTCACTGCATGCGTGCGTGTCTCTCTGTCAGTGTCAGTGTGTGCGCGTGTCTCTCTCTCGCTGTGTCTCTCAGAATCTTCTTCACTGTGTAAATCAACCCTGTCCCCTCCCAGCTCTCGTTACAGCAGCTATTGATCAGATTTGCAATAAGGGGCTTTCTGATTGAAAATCGATGCCTTCAAAAGTCCTTCTGAAACACATTCCCAAACAATTACTGAGCAGAGGGGAAAGAGAGAGCTGTTACTGGACAGCACTGAAACACACACACTCTCACACTGAGACAGACTGAAACACACTGACTCTACTGAGACAGACTGAAACACACACAGACTTTCACACTGAGACAGACTGAAACACACACACACTCACACTGAGACAGACTGAAACACACACAGACTCTCACACTGAGACAGACTGAAACACACACAGACTCTCACACTGAGACAGACTGAAACACACACAGACTCTCACACTGAGACAGACTGAAACACACACAGACTCTCACACTGAGACAGACTGAAACACACACAGACTCTCACACTGAGACAGACTGAAACACACACAGACTCTCACACTGAGACAGACTGAAACACACACAGACTCTCACACTGAGACAGACTGAAACACACAGACTCTCACACTGAGACAGACTGAAACACACACAGACTCTCACACTGAGACAGACTGAAACACACACAGACTCTCACACTGAGACAGACTGAAACACACAGACTCTCACACTGAGACAGACTGAAACACACACAGACTCTCACACTGAGACACACACACACACACTGAGACTCTCTCTCACACACACACACACACGACACACACACACACACTGGACTCTCTCTCACACACACACACGCACACACACTGACACTGTGATGCAGCTCTCTGTCACTCACATTGTTTCCTGTGGATATTAACACATGTAACCTGCCTGTGATCCGATTAGAAGACACTCGATGCTGTTCACTTGGTCGCTGCCAGACGCTGCTGTAATCCTGTTACTGCGTCTCTCGCACGAGGGGGAGTGTGCGACACATGCACTGACAGAGACACACACACACACCTGTCCATTTTCAGGTCAGTGTCGGGGCTCTGCCTGCTCTGTGCACGCGTGTCCCAAATCTCCATTGATTTGTCATGAAGATATTTCTACTGAGGGAGGCTGGACTCAAACCTGACAAGTGATCGATCCCCCGCACAGGCTATTAAATGATAATTACCTATTCGTGTGGAACGGGAGGGGAGGCCCGTCTGTTTCTGAGTGTCACATCTCAATAGCAGTATCATCACTGGCCTCCTTTTAAAGGAGCGCTGACCATCTTTTTTGAGTCAAGCAGACCAGCGTTTGGGCTCCAGTGCCTTCATTAGTGTGATTGAAACTAGAAGAGACCGAGTCAAGCAGACCAGCGTTTGGGCTCCAGTGCCTTCATCAGTGTGATTGAAACTAGAAGAGACCGAGTCAAGCAGACCAGCGTTTGGGCTCCAGTGCCTTCATCAGTGTGATTGAAACTAGAAGAGACCGAGTCAAGCAGACCAGCGTTTGGGCTCCAGTGCCTTCATCAGTGTTATTGAAACTAGAAGAGACCGACCAGCGTTTGGGTCAAGCCTTCATCAGACCAGCGTTTGGGCTCCAGTGCCTTCATCAGTGTGATTGAAACTAGAAGAGACAGAGTCAAGCAGACCAGCGTTTGAGGCTCCAGTGCCTTCATCAGTGTGATTGAAACTAGAAGAGACCGAGTCAAGCAGACCAGCGTTTGGGCTCCAGTGCCTTCATCAGTGTGATTGAAACTAGAAGAGACAGAGTCAAGCAGACCAGTTTGGGCTTTGGGCTCCAGTGTTGCCTTCATCAAGCAGACCAGTTTTCCACATGAGACTAGAAGAAGACCGAGTCAAGCAGACCAGCGTTTGGGCTCCAGTGCCTTCATCAGTGTTATTGAAACTAGAAGCTCCAGTGCCTTCATCAGTGTTACCGAAACTAGAAAGCAGACCAGCGTTTGGGCTCCAGTGCCTTCATCAGTGTGATTGAAACTAGAAGAGACCGAGTCAAGCAGACCAGCGTTTGGGCTCCAGTGCCTTCATCAGTGTTATTGAAACTAGAAGAGACCGAGTCAAGCAGACCAGCGTTTGGGCTCCAGTGCCTTCATCAGTGTGATTGAAACTAGAAGCAGACCACCGTGCCTTCATCAGATTGAAACAAGCAGACCAGACCAGCGTTTGGGCTCCAGTGCCTTCATCAGTGTTATTGAAAACTAGAAGAGGCGTTTGGGCTCCAGTGCCTTCATCAGTGTTATTGAAACTAGAAGAGACCGAGTCAAGCAGACCAGCGTTTGGGCTCCAGTGCCTTCATCAGTGTGATTGAAACTAGAAGAGACCGAGTCAAGCAGACCAGCGTTTGGGCTCTAGTGTCTTCATCAGTGGTTAATGAATTAGTGCCTTCATCAGTGTGTCTGTCAAGCAGACCATTTGGGCTGCTTCTCAGTATTAACTAGAATGATAATCCAGCACACAAACAGTTAAACAGTGTCCTTGAAATCCC
>CM072711.1:12500-17349 GCA_036884735.1 Huso huso
ACACACACACACACACACACACACACACACACACTGTATTTCCTGAGCCCCGGTGTGGAGAATGCTCCCATAGACCTCGCTGCAGTCTCCATGGGATGCCGTTTCCATGGCAACCGCAGACAGACGGCATGATGAATGTGCCTCCCCCCCCCCTCCCCAGATTGAGCTCGGTGCTACAGAGGCACGCTGGTAATAATTCACTTCTTGTGTCTTTATATGTTTTATTATTATTATTATTATTATTATTATTATTATTATTATTATTATTATTATTAATATTATTACCTCTCTGTGCTTTACAATGCTTCCCTATGCTTTACCAGACCTCTCTGTGCTTTACAATGCTTCCCTGTGCTTTACCAGACCCTCTCTGTGCTTTACCAGACCTCTCTGTGCTTTACAATGCTTCCTATGCTTTACCACACCTCTCTGTGCTTTACAATGCTTCCCTATGTTTTACCAGACCTCTCTGTGCTTTACAATGCTTCCTATGCTTTTACCAGACCTCTCCAATGCTTCCCTATGCTTTTACAAGACCTTCCCTTTATTCCTATTTTACCAGACCTCTCTGTGTTTTACAATGCTTCCCTATGCTTTTTTACCAGACCACCTCTCTGTGCTTTTACAATGCTTCCCTATGCTTTACCAAACCTCTGTGTTTTTACAATGCTTCCTGTGCTTTACCAGACCCTCTGTGCTTTACAATGCTTCCCATGCTTTACCATGCCTCTCTGTGATTTTAATGCTTTACCAGATCTCTGTGCTTTTACCACCAGACTCTGTGCTAATGCTTTTGCTTTACCATACCTCTCTGTGCTTTTACCAGACCTCTCTGTGCTTTTACAAGACCTCCCATGCTTTACCAGACCTCTGTGTTTTACAATGCTTCCTATGTTTTTACCAGAACAATGCTTCCCTATGCTTTACCAGACCTCTCTGTGCTTTACAACAATGCTTACCCTCTGTGCTTTACAATGCTTCCTATCTCTTTTACCAGACCTCTCTGCTTTTACAATGCTTCCCTATGCTTTACCAGACCTCTCTGTGCTTTACAATGCTTCCTATGCTTTACCAGACCCTCTGTGCTTACCAGACAATGCTTTTTGCTTCCCATGCTTTACCAGACCTCTCTGTGTTTTACAATCTCCCTGTACCAGACCTCTCAGTGCTTTACAATGCTTCCCTATGCTTTACCAGACCTCTCTGTGCTTTTACAATGCTTCCTATGCTTTTACCAGACCTCTCTGTGCTTTACAATGCTTCCCTATGCTTTACCAGACCTCTGTGCTTTTACAACAATGCTTCCCTATGCTTTACAATTTTATGCTTTTACAGATCTCTGTGTGCTTTACAATGCTTCCCTATGCTTTACCAGACCTCTCTGTGCTTTACAATGCTTCCCTGTGCTTCACCATGCTTTCACTGTGCTGTATCACACTTTGCTGTGCTTTTAAGTTTTATAAGGGACGGACTCACAGTAAAGGACTCCTGTGTAAACTCATGAACAGCAAATCAGAACGTGATGCAGCCCTCGATAAGAAAAAGCAAAAAGCCCAATTCCTTAATTAATAATTAGATCACAAAAGTAGCCTGTTTGCAGACTGACAGCCTGCGCTGTTGTGAGCTGTGCTCTCCTTCCTGCTGACACCGAGAAAGCACTAACCAGCCTCACGCCATCCCTGGCATTCACAGTGCACTGCAGCGCTGTGTGCTACACATCCACAGGTAAGGGATGGGAATCAGACTCCTATTGCTCAGCAGTGTCACCCAGTCCAGGTTTTGCTACCAGCTTGATCAGCCCCCAGTGTGTCTAGCTAACAAGCTCAGGTGTGTCTGATTATTAAACTCCCAGTGAAACCAGGACTGGATCACACCGCTGTGCAGCGGGAGTCTGATTCCCACCCGATTTCCTCCCTGGGTCCCCGTTAGTTTAGAAGGGGGAAGTTTTGCTGTGTAATTTTCTGTTGTTGCCGTGTTTCCTGTCTCCTCTGACTCTGTTAGGAGTGAGGGGGATGTATTCAGCATACTGATGTGTCACATCACTGCTGCAGTGTGGAGCGTGGAGTCTGGTTAGCCCCGGGCAAGCAGGCAGGTACAAAAGAACAGAGAGAGGGAGAGAGGGGGAGGGAGAGGGGGAGGGAGAGGGAGAGGGGGAGGGAGAGAGGGAGAGGAGAGGGGAGAGGAGAGGGGGAGGGAGGGAGGGGAGGGGAGAGAGGGAGGGGAGGGGAGAGAGGGAGAGGGGAGAGGGAGAGGGAGAGGGAGAGGGAGAGGAGAGGGAGAGGGAGAGGGAGAGGGAGAGGGGGCGAGAGAGAGGGAGAGGGAGAGAGAGAACCTCTCACCTCAATAGAATTTAAAAGCTGATGGATGGGTTTGATTTTTCGACAGCTGGAGGTTTGCAGCGAGGCAGACTGAAATTGATATTTAACAAAAATGAAAAAAAAACACACAGAGATCAACATAAACACACACACGCACTGACACACACACACACACACACTGACACACACTGACACACACACACACAGATATACAAACAGATGCACACACACACTGACACACACACACTGAGATACACACACACACACACTGACACACACACACAGATACACACACTGACAAACAGACGCACGCACACACACACACACACACACACACACACACACACTGAGATACACACACACACACTGAGATACACACACTGACAAACAGACGCACACACACACACACTGACACACACACACACACACACACACACACACACACTGAGATACACACACTGACAAACAGACGCACACACAGACACACTGACACACACACACACTGAGATACACACACACACACTGAGATACACACACTGACAAACAGACCCACACACACACACTGACACACACACACACACACTGAGATACACACACTGACAAACAGACGCGCACACACACACACTGAGATACACTCAGACAGACAGACAGACAGACAGACAGACAGACACACAGACATGTTTCTAGGAAATGGATGTTCAGTTCTGGGAGTGCGCAGAGCTCTGAGGAGGCAGTTTCTTTGAGGGCCTCGATTTCTAACTCCAGCCCTCCACAGCTCTTTCACTCCGCGGAGACTCAATGAGAAGGCTGTGTGAAAGGGGATTTCGGGGGGTTTAAATTGGTTTGGGACAGAGGAAATTGGGTTAAAATGGGCTTTAAACGCCAGTGAATGGGTGAGAGGAGGTCGCCTTTGTTTTCGTGGGGGGTCTGAGAGAGAGGAGCTGTAATCTGCTGACTGCAGAGAATCAGAGAGAGAGAGAGAGAGAGAGGGAGAGAGAGAGAGAGAGAGAGAGAGAGAGAGAGAGAGAGAGAGAGGGAGAGAGAGAGAGAGAGAGAGAGAGAGAGAGAGAGAGAGAGAGAGAGAGAGAGAGAGAGAGAGAGAGAGAGAGCGCGAGGGGGAATACAGAGAGGGATAGAAGGGGAGAGAGAGAGAGAATCAAAGAGAGAAAGACACTGAGATACACATGCACACAGACACTGAGACACTGAGATACACATGCACACAGACACTGAGACACTGAGATACACATGCACACAGACACTGAGACACACAGACACTGAGACGCACAAACACTGAGACACACAGACACTGAGACGCACATACACTGAGACACTGAGACACACAGACATTGAGACACACAGACACTGAGACGCACATACACTGAGACGCACAGACACTGAGACACAGACACACAGACACTGAGACGCACAGACACTGAGACACTGAGACACACAGACACTGAGACACTGAGACACACAGACATTGAGACACACAGACACTGAGACGCACAAACACTGAGACACACAGACACTGAGACGCACAAACACTGAGACACACAGACACTGAGACGCACAGACACTGAGACGCACAGACACACACACACACACACACACACACACACAGAGCGCTCACAAGCAGACACGTCATGTTTCTGAGTGCACTCTTTGCTTCTGTGATCAATAATAAGTTAATACGCGTCTCCTGTTGTAACAGAAATCACTTGGCACACTCTGAGCAGACGCGAGTCAAACTGTGAGAGATTAACATCTCTGTGAAACAGCCGGAGACGCGGGGCTCATACACACAGCAGACCCATAGCCCCACAGGGACACTCCACATCAATCCTATATTGGATGAGAAAACACTTTTATTGAGAGTCTGGATGTGTTTAATATCAAAGCAGAGAGCTAGCTAGCTCTCTCTCTCTCTCTCTCTGCGTCTCTGCGTCTCTGCGTGTGTGTGTGTGTGAGAGAGTCTGTGTTATTGACTCTGTGTGTGTGTGTGTGGGCAGGTTTATAGTGCTTGCTGGGTCAAAAAAAGGTCTCCACAAGGAAGTAAAGTCTGACAAAACCTACCTCAGGACGACACAGGCCAAGTCCCTGTAGTGTTTAAACAGATATTAAACAGATTTTTAAAACAAACTAAAAGTGTGTTTCATCCTGTCTGGAGTTTTGTTTGATTCGGTCTCTTCTAGTTTCAATCACACTGATGAAGGCACTGGAGCCCAAACGCTGGTCTGCTTGACTCAGTCTCTTCTAGTTTCAATAACACTGATGAAGGCACTGGAGCCCAAACGCTGGTCTGCTTGACTCGGTCTCTTCTAGTTTCAATAACACTGATGAAGGCACTGGATCCCAAACGCTGGTCTGCTTGACTCAGTCTCTTCCAGTTTCAATAACACTGATGAAGGCACTGGAGCCCAAACGCTGGTCTGCTTGACTCGGTCTCTTCTAGTTTCAATAACACTGAGGAAGGCACTGGAGCCCAAACGCTGGTCTGCTTGACTCGGTCTCTTCTCGTTTCAATCACA
>CM072711.1:17849-32849 GCA_036884735.1 Huso huso
GATGAAGTCCTGCAGAGCCCCGCCCCCTCCCCGGGCCCCGCCCCCCTTGCTCCTCGGGCTGCGTCTCAGGACCTGGATGACCAGGGGGTCCCTGGAGCTGCGCAGGACTTCGAGAGTCTGCTGCTGGGAGAGACGGGACAGCTCCTTCCCATTCACCTGGGAGAGAAGGAGAGGGGGAGAGGGGGAAGAGAGGGAGAGAGAGGGGAGAGGCAGGGAGGGGGAGAAAGACAGACAGGTTAGTGTCATCTTTAAATAAAGGAAGCCAATGCAATGGTATTTTGTCAAATATATCTATCTATCTAGCTGATAAAGACCATTTCAATTTCAATTTGAATTTGATTGAGTGTTTTGGGGACACATTTAAAATAGAAAATTAATAACAAATGTCTGAATACAGACCTACAGCTTTTGTAAAACGCAGTGAATTTTGCAGCACAAAAGAAAGAATAAAATGGGCTTGTATCAGACACAATGCAAACGGCACACAGAGCAGACAGGGGGAGCGACGGCTGCCAGCCATGTTAATGGCTTCTTAAGAAGAGCTGTTTAGGCTGCGAGAAGCCATCTCAGTGTATTAAGAGGGAGTCTCCTCTCCCCCCCCCCTCTCTCTCTCTCTCTCTCTCTCTCTCTCTCTCTCTCTCTCTCTCTCTCTCTCTCTCTCAAGGTTGTGGGGGTTGCCGTGGTTACTCAAGGCAGGAGGGTTTGGTGAGAAGCTGTGAGTAGAAAGGGCCGTCTCTGTACCTGTTAGGAGACAAGACAGAACACAACAAGGTCTCTCTCTCTCTCTCTCTCTCTCTCTCTCTCTCTCTCTCTCTCTCTCTCTCTCTCTCTCTCTACCCTGTTTTTTAGAGCAGAGAGAAAGAATGGACTTGTTAGCAACTCACCACGTGCAATGCCCATATCGACTGTGGTAAAGACTGCTCCATACTTCAGTCTTTCCCCAATGCTTTTCTCATGGTTATACTGTGTATTTACTATAGTTTACCGTGGTTTGTTTTTTAATATGCTTTACCAGACCTCTCTGTGCTTTACAATGCTTCCCTGTGCTTTACCAGACCTCTCTGTGCTTCACAATGCTTCCCTATGCTTTACCAGACCTCTCTGTGCTTTACAATGCTTCCCTATGCTTTACCAGACTTCTCTGTGCTTCACAATGCTTCCCTATGCTTTACCAGACCTCTCTGTGCTTTACAATGCTTCCCTATGCTTTACCAGACCTCTCTGTGCTTTACAATGCTTGCCTATGCTTTACCAGACCTCTCTGTGCTTTACAATGCTTCTCTATGCTTTACCATCCCTCTGTGTGCTTTACAATGCTCTCACTGTGCTTTATTACACTTTGCTGTGTGATTTTACGATGGGAGACTCCTAGCTGGCAGTGCATTGATTGGGTTTGTATCAATCTGTAAAGATGTAATTTACTCTCTTGCAGTCACTGGATTGAATTGGGAGCAGCAGGTGCAACGGACCCCAGCCCCCTCACTCTCTCTGTGTAACTCCCCTCTCCCCTGGGCTACTGCCAGACCATCTCAACAAAGAGGTACAGTCCAACAGAAAGGGGTGTAACCAAACACTGATCTCCCGACACCATACGATCTGAGGGTCCTGATAGGATATGCATCCCTATACACCTGGTTTTCCTGGTGGGCTACATTATAATAAGGGCAAATCATCATTTAATGGTGGGCTGTTTCGTTGTTACAGTAAAAAAAAAAAAAAAAAAAAAAATACAAAAAGCCTGGCGTGTCTATGGTAATCATCAAACAGGAGGGGGTGTTGAGTGAACACCTCTCTCTCTCTCTCTTTCTCTCTCTCTCTCTCTGCAGTATTTAATTCTCAGTGTGCCACAGACAAAACAGCTTGAGTGAAACACACTGTACATCTTAATATGTCAGGAGAGAGAGAGAGAGAGAGAGAGAGAGAGAGAGAGAGAGAGAGAGAAAAAAACCTGCCAGGTTGCTATAGCAACAGCATCGCTGCCAGACAGCATACTAAATGACACAAGAAGGACATTCTGAAAAGAAAAAAAACCAAAATAAAACCCCAAAACAGCCAGCCAGCCCCCAAGAACACACACCATCTACAGAGAGGAGGGAAACCAAGTCTTTAAAATCCATTCCCTCACACCAGCAACATGATCACCGGACCCCTTTAAAGGAGCGCTGACCATCTTTAAAATCCATTCTCTTAACATGATCCCTTCATTGCTTCATTATTTATTTTGTACGGGCTTAGATGCCACTATAGTACTTCGACAGACAGTATAAGAAGTCAATACACACTTGTAGACTTTCTGACATATCACACGATTATTAGAAGAGACTTTTATTTCATACAGCTCTGGGATACACATGGCACAGCCATGGGAAAAGCATGGGGGGGGGAGCTCTGTGCAAATCCAGTGAGGTGAACTTCAATAAGAGGAAACTGTGCTTGTTGCAATTAATACCGATTCCACGAGAGAGGAAGCAAGTGTCGACTTTCACTAATGAGATCCAGCCAGCGTTAATGAATTGATGAGCACTGCCCCTGGGCTTCAGATTAAAAAGCAGAGTAAACTAACCCTTATAAAAGCACAGCACTGTGTAATAAAGCATAAAGCATGGTAAAGCACAGAGAGGTCTGGTAACGCATAGGGAAGCATTGTAAAGCACAGAGAGGTCTGGTAAAGCATAGGGAAGCATTGTAAAGCACAGAGAGGTCTGGTAAAGCATAGGGAAGCATTGTAAAGCACAGAGAGGTCTGGTAAAGCATAGGGAAGCATGGTAAAGCACAGAGAGGTCTGGTAAAGCATAGGGAAGCATTGTAAAGCAGAGAGGTCTAGTAAAAGCATAGGGAAGCATTGTAAAGCACAGAGGTCTGGTAACACATAGGGAAGTTTTGTAAAGCACAGGAGGTCTGGTAAAGCATAGGGAAGCATTGTAAAGAACAGAGAGGTCTGGTAAAACATATAAGCATTGTAAAGCATTGGGTAAAAGCATAGGAAGCATTGTAAAGCACAGAGAGGTGTGGTAAAAACATAAAGCATTGTAAAGGAGAGGTCTGGTAAAAACATAGGGAAGCATTGTAAAGCACAGAGAGGTCTGGTAAAGCATATAAGCATTGGAGAGAGGTCTGGTAAAGCATAGGGAAGCATGGTAAAAGCACAGAGAGGTCTGGTCTAGGGAAGCATAAAGCACAGAGAGGTCTAGTAAAAGCATAGGGAAGCATTGTAAAGCACAGAGAGGTCTGGTAACACATAGGGAAGTTTTGTAAAGCACAGAGAGGTCTGGTAAAACATAGGGAAGCATTGTTCTGGTAAAGCATAGAAGCATTGTAAAAGCACAGAGAGGTCATAGGGAAGCATTGTAAAAAGCACAGAGAGGCCTGGTAAAGCATAGGAAGCATTGTAAAAAGCACAGAGGTCTAGTAAAAGCACAGGAAGCATTGTAAAGCACAGAGAGGTCTGGTAAAACATAAGCATTGTAAAGCACAGAGATGTCTGGTAAAAGCATAAGGAAGCATTGTAAAGCACAGAGAGGTCTGGTAAAGCATAGGGAAGCATTGTAAAAGCACAGAGAGGTCTGGTAAAGCATAGGGAAGCATTGTAAAAAAAGCAGAGAGGTCTGGTAAAGCATAGGGAAGCATTGTAAAGCACAGAGAGGTGTGGTAAAGCATAGGGAAGCATTGTAAAGCACAGAGAGGTCTGGTAAAACATAGGGAAGCATTGTAAAGCACAGAGAGGTCTGGTAAAATGAGGGAGCATTGTAAAAACAGAGAGGTCTGGTAAAGCATAGGGAAGCATTGTAAAGCAAGACATTTCATTCCTCCCCCTCCCTCTCTCTCAAGATTAATGACAAGGCCGCGCTAACTCATAGAAATGCATTTTCTCTCTTGCTCTCTTTCTTTCCCTCTCCCCCTCTTCTCTCTTTCCACCTTTTCTCTCCCCCTCTTGTTTTCTGAAAAGGGTGACTCCAACCTACTTAAATAGTCATCAGGGTATTCTCTCCATCCTCTCTATCCCCCTTTTCTCCTCTTCTCTTTTCACTCTCTCCCTCTCATGCCTTTTCCTCCTTTCCATCCCCTCTCTCCTCTCTCCCTATCCCCCTATTTGACCTGACTGCTTCCATTCAAATGCATAGAAAATATTCCTCTCGTTTCTCATCCCTCTCTCTCCCCCCTGTCTAGATTCATGAAGGTGCAACGCTATCTTCATTCAATAAGCAGACAGTAATGAGGGTTGAACTCTGATCCCACATTAATCACATGACGCCAGTCGTGTTTAACGAGCTCGAAATGAGATAAGCGGGACCTTGACCCCCGAAGCGAGACCAAGCAGACAAGACTAGAAGAGACCGAGTCAAGCAGACCAGCGTTTGGGCTCTAGTGCCTTCATCAGTGTTATTGAAACTAGAAAAGACTGAGTCGAGCAGACCAGCGTTTGGGCTCTAGAGCCTTCATCAGTGTTATTGAAACTAGAAGAGACCGAGTCAAGCAGACCAGCGTTTGGGCTTCAGTGCCTTCATCAGTGTTATTGAAACTAGAAGAGACCGAGTCAAGCAGACCAGCGTTTGGGCTTCAGTGCCTTCATCAGTGTTATTGAAACTAGAAGAGACCGAGTCAAGCAGACCAGCGTTTGGGCTTCAGTGCCTTCATCAGTGTTATTGAAACTAGAAGAGATATCTCAGTCAAGCAGACCAGCGTTTGGGCTTCAGTGCCTTCATCAGTGTTATTGAAACTAGAAGAGACCGAGTCAAGCAGACCAGCATCTCACAATAACACACACGCACACACACACACACACACACACACACACACACACACACACATTATTGATACAGGGTGCAGTACAAATCAAACCTCTTATACATTTTTGAAGCGCAGTGTTATTGTTTTCCTCATATTGCAGTCTATCTATAGCTCTCTGGTTATTACAGGAGAGAGGGAGAGAGAGAGAGAGAGAGAGAGAGAGAGAGAGAGACCCACATCCAGACCCTCAATAAAAGGGATATCTCATCCAATATAAGATTCATATTGAGTGCTCTGTGGTGTTAAGGGTCTGCTGTCTGTATGAATTCTATCAATTCACACGCTGAGCGCGGCGTCTCCGGTTGTTTCACAGAGATGTTAATCTCTCACAGTTTGAGTTGCGTCTGCTCAGAATGTGCCAAGTGATTTGTGTTATAACAGGAGATGCGTATTAACTTATTATAAATCACAGAAACAAAGATTGCACTCAGGAACTGACGTTAAACATGACGTGTCTGCTTGTGAGCGCTCTGTGTGTCTCTCTCTGTGTCTGTGTCTCTCTGTGTCTGTGTGTGTGTCTCTCTGTGTCTGTGTGTCTCTGTGTCTGTGTGTCTCTCTCTGTGTCTGTGTCTCTGTGTGTGTGTGTCTCTCTCTGTGTCTGTGTGTGTCTGTGTGTGTCTCTGTGTCTGTCTCTCTGTGTCTGTGTGTGTCTCTCTGTGTCTGTGTGTCTCTCTGTGTCTGTGTGTCTCTCTGTGTCTGTGTGTCTCTCTGTGTCTGTGTCTCTCTCTGTGAATGCGTCTCTCTGTCTCTGTCTCTGTCTATGTGTGAGTGTGTATCTGTTGGTGTCTCAGTATGTGTGTCTCTCTCTCTCTCTCTGCTTCACCCTCTCTCTCTCTCTCTGTATTCCCCCGCGCTCTCTCTCTCTCTCTCTATGCTTCACCCCCTCTCTCTCTCTCTCTCTCTGCTTCACCCCTCTCTCTCTCTCTTCACCCTCTCTCTCTCTCTCTCTCTCTCTGTATTCCCCCGCGCTCTCTCTCTGATTCTCTGCAGTCAGCAGATTACAGCTCCTCTCTCAGACCCTCTGTGAACACAAAGGCGACCTCCTCTCATCCATTCACTGGTGTTAAAACCCCATTTTAAACCAATTTAAACCACCCGAAATCCCCTTTCACACAATCCTCTTTTTGATTCTCCACGGAGGGAAAGCGCTGTGGAGGGCTGGAGTTTGAAATCGTTTCATGCAACGCAAAGCGAGGATTGCAAAGAAACTGCCTCCTCAGAGCTCTGTGCACTCCCAGCATTGAACATCCATTTCTTTGGCTCTGTTAATTAACACTAGAAACCTTATCACCATGCATGCTTGTCTGCCTGCCTGTGTGTCTGTCTGTCTGGGAGTCTATGTGTGTGTCTAAGTGTGTGTGTCTCAGTGTGTCTGTTTGTCAGTGTGCGTGTGTGCATGTGCATGGGTGCGTGTCTGTGTGTGTCTCTGTGTGTGTGTGTGTGTGTGTGTGTGTGTGTGTGTGTGTGTGTGTGTGTTTTGCTCAGCTGTGTAAGAGGCTGGGCTCTGATAATCAGTCTGCCTCGTTGCAAACCTGCAGCTGTCGAAAAATCAAACCTGTCCTTTAGCTTTCAAATTCTCTCTCCCTCTCCCTCTCCCTCTCCTTCTCTGTGCTTTTGTACCTGCCTGCTTGCCTGGGGCTAATCAAACTCCACACTCCACACTGCAGCAGTGAGGTGACACATCAGTATGCTGAATACATCCTCCTCACTCCTAACAGGACCGCACTTCAAGAGAGCGCAGAGAGACTGAGGGCACAGGAAACTCAGTAACAACAAAATATTATACAGCAAAACTTCTATCATCCAAACTAATTGGGACCCAGGGCAGCGGATCTTCAGAGTGTCATTTTTTATATGACTTTCCCATTCCAAGGGATGTAAATCAGACTCCCGCTGCACAGCAGTGTGATCCAGTCCTGGTTTCACTATGAGTTTAATAATAAGACACACCTGAGCTTGTTAGCTAGACACACTGGGGGCTGATCAAGCTGGTAGTAAAACCTGGACTGGGTGACACTGCTGTGCAATCCTTATAATTTGACTTTGCCCCCTTTACCTGTGGATGTGTAATACGCAGCACTGCAATGCACTGTGAATGCCAGGGCTGGTGTGAGGCTGGTTAATGCCTTCTCTGTGACAGCAGGGCAGGAGAGCACAGCACACACAGGACAGGCTGATACAGGGCTGTCTGCAAACAGGCTTTTTGTGATCTAATTATTAATTAAGGGCTTGGACTTTTTGTGTTTATTTCCAAGGACTGTATCCCTTTCTGATTTGCTATTCACAAGTTACACAGGAGTCCTTTATTGTAAGTCCTTCCTTTGTAAAAGTTAAAAGAGACTGAGTCAAGCAGACCAGCGTTTGGGCTCCAGTGCCTTCATCAGTGTTATTGAAACTAGAAGAGACCGAGTCAAGCAGACCAGCTTTTGGGCTCCAGTGCCTTCATCAGTGTTATTGAAACTAGAAGAGACCGAGTCAAGCAGACCAGCGTTTGGGCTCCAGTGCCTTCATCAGTGTGATTGAAACTAGAAGAGACCGAGTCAAGCAGACCAGCTTTTGGGCTCCAGTGCCTTCATCAGTGTTATTGAAACTAGAAGAGACCGAGTCAAGCAGACCAGCGTTTGGGCTCCAGTGCCTTCATCAGTGTGATTGAGGTGATAGACAGGGGTCTGGTTGATGTGTGACTGCAGTGTGTTTTGACAGTGCAGACTCTACCCTCTGAGCCCTCGCTGTGATTGCATGCTCGGGGTTAATTGATTTCTTTCACAGCGCTAGTCTTCAGGAACGTTCTCCGGGGGACAATTGATGTCAGCGCCGATGAACCAATCAAGAACTGAAGCGATTCAAAGCCATGATTACAGAATCCGCTATTCAATGAGGGAAATTCATGAACGTTTTTTAATCAACATGTTTTCAGGTAAGAAGAGACCGTTATAAAAGCGTCCCACAGTAAATGCACAGCAAAGTGTAATAAAGCACAGAGAGGTCTGGTAAAGCATAGGGAAGCATTGTAAAAAGCAGAGAGGTCTGGTAAAGCATAGGAAGCATTGTAAAGCACAGAGAGGTCTGGTAAAGCATAGGGAAGCATTGTAAAGCACAGAGAGGTCTGGCAAAGCATAGGGAAGCATTGTAAAGCACAGAGAGGTCTGGTAAAGCATAGGGAAGCATTGTAAAGCACAGAGGTATGGTAAAGCATAGGGAAGCATTGTAAAGCACAGAGAGGTGTGGTAAAGCATAGGGAAGCATTGTAAAGCACAGAGAGGTCTGGTAAAGCATAGGGAAGCATTGTAAAGCACAGAGAGGTCTGGTAAAGAATAGGGAAGCATTGTAAAGCACAGAGAGGTCTGGTAAAGCATAGGGAAGCATTGTAAAGCACAGAGAGGTCTGGTAAAGCATAGGGAAGCATTGTAAAGCACAGAGAGGTCTGGTAAAGCATATTCATAAATAAGCCACTATACCTATTTTTATTAAACCCTTAATTAAGATGGAAACCTGCAACCCCACTATCTGCTCCTGAGCTGCCCCGATATCAAATCGTACTGTGTTTTGTATTTGCTCTTATTAGGACTGAAGTCATTGTATTTTGTATCTTGCTCTTAATTGTACTGTAATTCTTGGGGTCACTGAGCTGGTTTACCCTGACATCACTCTGCAGTCAACAGTGAAAACACTACTGCCCTCTGACATGACAGCTTTAATGAAACCAATCTAGACTGAGACTCACACCCACTGAGACTCACACCCACTGAGACTCACTGAGACTCACACCCACTGAGACTCACTGAGACTCACACCCACTGAGACTCACTGAGACTCACACCCACTGAGACTCACTCAGACACACACCCAGACTGAGACACACTGAGACACACACCCACTGAGACTCACTGAGACTCACACCCACTGAGACTCACTCAGACACACACCCAGACTGAGACACACTGAGACACACACCCACTGAGACACACTGAGACACACACACACTGAGACACACACACACTGAGACTCACACACACTGAGACTCACACACACTGACACAAACTTACACACACTGAGACTCACATACACTGAGACTTACACACACACACACACACACACACACTGAGACACACACACACACACACACTCTGAATGCATCTCTCTCTCGGCCCCTCTGAGATTCCTCTCTTATTCATCTCCTCGTGTAATGGCAGGCGGATTGTGTGATTTCGCACGGGCTGTGGTCTGGCTTGACTGTGAAGGATCAATTATTAAGCATTAAAACAGCGCCTCAGCAAACAGACAAACAGATCCTCATGATCTGCCCTCTTGACAAAGGGAAGGCCCGAGAGGCTTTCAGATTTCAATTAAAAGTCTCTCCTCTCTCTCTCTCTCCTCCCCTCCCCTCCCCTCCCCTCACTGCTGGAAGATAGTAGACTTTTTGGTCAACTGGTTAGAGAAGGGGCTCTTGATACCAGAAGGTTCAGATCCCACCTCAGCCACTGACTCCCTGTGTGTGTGTGTGTGTGTATGTGTGTGTGTGTGTGTGTGTGTGTGAGACCCTGAGCAAGTCACTGAACCTCCTTGTGCTCCATCCTTCGGATGAGACGTCAAACAAACGAGCTCCTATTGGAAGTGACTCTGCAGCAGCAGCAGCAGTTGTTGATGATGCAGAGTTCACCCCCCTAGTCTCTGTAAATCACTAATTCATTAATATAATATAAGATGTTAAGGCAATTCTACAGGCATGCAGCCCTATCGATGGGCTCCCAGCACCCAGCGTTATAAATTATAAACCACCCAGACAATTCTTAAGCAAAGCATTGATTTCCCCATGTTTCAATGTGTCCAGCGTAAAGAGAATCCACCCACCAGCCTGAAGAATCTCACCTTTTAATCAAAACAGGATTCACAACAACGTAATGCGCCCGGCCAATCAGTGGTTTAAGAAGCTTCGCCCAAACCCCGCAATGCTTGTGTTACCTCCCCCTCTCACCCCTCACCTGGAACATCACTTTGCACTGGTCCTCTGGTTTCTGCATCACACACATGTTGCAGCCCATGATTGCGATGAACTCGACACGAAGAGAGAACAATAATCCTTCAGCTCAGTGTGTGTGCGTTGATCCTCTTCGTTGATCCCTGATGAGCCTTAATCTGTCCCAATCTGCGTCCTTAATCTGGGATTAATAGTTAATCCTCGAGTTAATGCTCAGATGGATCTCTCAGTAGATCCTTTATAGATCCTTGTAGTTGATCTCAGTGGATGGTCAGTTCCAGTCTGTGCTCAGTTCTGTCACCCTATTAAACAGGACACAGGGTCAGAAACTGTGTTCATCCGTTCAAATTAACCGGCCATCACAATTCTTAAGTAAAACTAGAAGAAGTCAAGCAGACCAGCGTTTGGGCTCTAGTGCCTTCATCAGTGTGATTGAAACTAGAAGAGACCGAGTCAAGCAGACCAGCGTTTGGGCTCCAGTGCCTTCATCAGTGTTATTGAAACTAGAAGAGACTGAGTCAAGCAGACCAGCGTTTGGGCTCCAGTGCCTTCATCAGTGTTATTGAAACTAGAAGAGACTGAGTCAAGTAGACCAGCGTTTGGGCTCCAGTGCCTTCATCAGTGTTATTGAAACTAGAAGAGACTGAGTCAAGTAGACCAGCGTTTGGGCTCTAGTGCCTTCATCAGTGTTATTGAAACTAGAAGAGACCGAGTCAAGCAGACCAGCGTTTGGGCTCCAGTGCCTTCATCAGCGTTATTGAAACTAGAAGAGACCGAGTCAAGCAGACCAGCGTTTGGGCTCCAGTGCCTTCATCAGTGTTATTGAAACTAGAAGAGACTGAGTCAAGCAGACCAGCGTTTGGGCTCCAGTGCCTTCATCAGTGTTATTGAAACTAGAAGAGACTGAGTCAAGCAGACCAGCGTTTGGGCTCCAGTGCCTTCATCAGTGTGATTGAAACTAGAAGAGACCGAGTCAAGCAGACCAGCGTTTGGGCTCCAGTGCCTCCATCAGTGTGATTGAGTGAGTCAAGCAGACAATCATCAAGTTACCAAATAAAAGCGTTCCTTATTTTGGTTCAGTTGGTAAACCTCCTAATCCATTGAGGGGTCTCCAACTGAATCCATTTGAGTGGGGGAGGGGGGGTCCTGACAATGTTTTGCCCACATAATAATAATAATAATAATAATAATAATAATAATAATAATAATAATTTTTTTTTTTCAAACAAGCCCAAAGATATAAAGAGTCACAGAGAGTAGCGCATGTTTTAAAATCCTTTTGAAATTTCTTCCATTCCTTCAAATAACGGCTCAGAGTGACAGTTCGTGCGAGAGCTGTGTGAGATGTACACCTGTCCTGCGTTTATTATTCAGGACTTTGGAGTCCCAGATCAAAGCCGAAAGACTGTCCTGAGCGCAAAAACTCTCGCACAATTTCCAGCTTTCTTTTTGTATCTGTAGAAGAAATTGTAATTCTTTCTGTTTTACATTCTTTCTTTCTTGCTCTCTCTTTCTTTCTTTCTTTCTTTCTTTCTTCTTTCTTTCTTTCTCTCGTTCAGATGAGGTCCCTGTTCTGGTGCCTCGTAGATCCGACGTCACTTCAGAAGTATTAATCGGGTCTGTATCATTTATAGAAAATCAATATTTTAAAAAATTAAAAAATTACAAAAAAAAAAATGCAAAAAATGAATATAAATAAATAAATAAATCGTAAAAAACGGCAGCTTTACCTCCCCCGATTTGTTTGTGTGTCGTCTGTGTGTGTTCTGTGTGTGTTTGTTTGTGTGTCTGTTTGTGTGTCTGTGTGTGTTTGTTTGTGTGTCGTTTGTGTGTCTGTGTGTCTTTTTCAGTTCTTAGAAAGTCATCTTCCTGTAATTACGCACACTACTGATAATAATAATAACAATATCAAATCCAATTATGAATTATGATGTGCGCGTGGCACATAAAAGTCAGGTGAATTCAATTCAATTCAGGATCAAAGGACTCGAATCACACAGAACAGAATCAGGAATGTGGCTATCATGAATCAGTTTGTATTATTATTATTATTATTATTATTATTATTATTATTATTTCCCTGCTATAATGTCCCTGCTGAAATATCTGCGATCCATCCCAAGGTGAGACGGCATCCTTAAAGAAATCGATCTATTTCCCTTGAGACATTCCGCAAGACATATCGTGAGAGGAGTCTCTTAAGACATCCCTTAAGATATTGGCTTTTTCTTTCTTTCTTTTCAATTTAGGTTAGAATTATTATTTTTTGTAATAATAATAATAATAATAATAATAATAATAATAATATCAACTGGCTGAAATCCTCTGTAGCAATACGTGTCCAAATTTATAAGACGCAGATATTAAATAACATTTTAAAAATCTAAACGTTTTAAAATATATTTATAGATTATAGACACAATATTATTTAGGGAAAAAAAGACAATTTAATAAATAAATGTATAAATACCGGTGCATAAAATAAAGGATTTTGACAGAGGTGCTGTTGGTCGGTCCCGTGTTAATAAAATGAGACACAAGTGTAACGTGGTCCGATTCAGCCTAATCCAGTCCAACGGTACAGCCCAGTACACTCTCACAAGCAGGGAGATATAATGGAGGTTATTCTTCTAAAATAACACTCCTGCATTAAACACAGCGCTGTAGAAATAATATGAATACAAATTGTAAATATAGATTCCAGTCCCGCCGGCGCGCTGTCGAGGAATGCTGCGCTCAACCCCGACGATGAATAGCTCTTCCTTGGATTATTTTTTTTTAAAACCGGGAAGAAATATCATTCCAGTCTGACAACAATCCACTGCTCTGATTCCTTCTCTCTCTCTCTCTCTCTCTCTCTCTCTCTCTCTCTCTCTCTCTCTCTCTCTCTCTCTCTCTCTCTCTCTCTCTCTCTCTCTCTCTCTCTCTCTCTCTCTCTTTCAAACTCAATTTTTTTTTGTCTTTATCAGCAGGACAATTTATACAAGCACTGCCAAAGTGAATGCAGCACACGTACAGACATACTTAATATTGATCTATTTATATCAAGAGGGGAAAGGAGGGGGGGAGAGAGGATGAGAGTGAGATCAGGATAGAGAGATGGGGAGAGAGAGAGATGGGGATGAGAGATGGGGAGAGACAGAGATGGGAGGAAGGATACACACATAGGCACAAACACACACAGACATTGAGACAGACACACACACACATTGAGACACAAGCACACTCACACACACACACACACACATTGAGACACACACACACACTGAGACACAAACACACATTCACACACACTAAGATACACACAGACATTGAGAGACACAAACACACACACACATTGAGAGACACAAACACACATTCACACACACACTACGATACACACACACATTGAGACACAAACACACACACACATTGAGAGACACATTCACACACACTGAGATACACACACACATTGAAACACACTCACACACACACACACATTGAGAGACACATTCACACACACTGAGATACACACACACATTGAAACACACTCACACACATACACATTGAGAGACACATTCACACACACTGAGATACACACACATTGAAACACACTCACACACATACTGAGATACACACACACATTGAAACACACTCACACACATACTGAGACACACACACACACACTGAGATACACACACATTGAAACACACACACACACACTGAGATACACACACACATTGAAACACACTCACACACACTGAGATACACACACACATTGAAACACACTCACACACACTGAGATACACACACACATTGAGAGACACTCACACACACTGAGATACACACACACATTGAAACACACTGAGATACACACACACATTGAAACACACTGAGATACACACACACATTGAGAGACACTCACACACACTGAGATACACACACACATTGAGAGACACTCACACACACTGAGATACACACACACACATTGAAACACACTGAGATACACACACACATTGAAACACACTCACACACATACTGAGATACACACACACATTGAAACACACTCACACACACTGAGATACACACACACATTGAAACACACTCACACACACTGAGATACACACACACATTGAGAGACACTCACACACACACTGAGATACACACACACATTGAAACACACTCACACACACTGAGATACACACACACACATTGAAACACACTGAGATACACACACACATTGAGAGACACTCACACACACTGAGATACACACACACACATTGAAACACACTGAGATACACACACACATTGAGAGACACTCACACACACTGAGATACACACACATTGAAACACACTGAGATACACACACACACTGAGAGACACTCACACACACTGAGATACACACACATTGAAACACACTGAGATACACACACACATTGAGAGACACTCACACACACTGAGATACACACACACATTGAGAGACACTCACACACACTGAGATACACACACACACTGATGAGATACACACACAAACACATTGAAACACACTGAGATACACACACATTTCAGATACACACAGAGACACACACACACACTGAGATACACACACATTGAGAGACACTCACACACACTGAGATACACACACACATTGAAACACACTGAGATACACACACACATTGAGAGACACTCACACACACTGAGATACACACACATTGAAACACACTGAGATAAACACACATTGAGAGACACTCACACACACTGAGATACACACACATTGAAACACACTGAGATACACACACATTGTCTGCTGAGACACTCACACACACTGAGATACACACACATTGAAACACACTGAGATACACACACACATTGAGAGACACACTGAGATACACACACATTGAAACACACTGAGATACACACACATTGAAACACACTGAGATACACACACATTGAGAGACACACACACACTGAGATGCACACACACACTGAGAGACACTCACACACACTGAGATACACACACACATTGAGAGACACTCACACACACTGAGATGCACACACACACATTGAAACACACTGAGATACACACACACATTGAGAGACACTCATTGAAACTCGAGACACACACACACTTCTAGTTTCATTGAACACACACTGAAGGCACACACACACATTGAGAGACACTCACACACAGATGAGGGATTTGTGCTGATGCTGGTGTTTTTTTCTTGCTGAAAAGATAAACAATAGTATCAAGA
>CM072711.1:37849-140349 GCA_036884735.1 Huso huso
GGAGTGGAGAGGGGGGGAGGGACGAGAGAATAGGAAAGTCACCTTGATGGGTTTTTTTAAATATAAAGAACGACAAAGTTAGCATGAGGTAGGAAAGGAGGGATGGAGGAGGGAAAGGATCACCTTGAAAAAAGAAAACAGAAGGAGCAGGAGAGGCTTCCTTCACTTAGACCAGGAATTATTTAGAATAATCCTGGGAGAGAATAAAGAAGCAGCTGAATTTATAAATAATTGTCACAAAACGGGGGGGTCTCAGTTCCTCAGAACATTGCTTGCTCTCCCCTCCGCAGCAGCAAGATTACAATCGACTCTCCAAATCAAACCAGACAGAGAATGTCAGCAGGGATTCACAGAACCAGCAACAGACGTGTCAGAAATAACAAAGACAGGGAGAGAGGAGAGAGGGAGAGGGGGGGGGAGAGGAGAGAGGGATTATTATTATTATTATTATTAGTTTATTTAGCAGACGCCTTTATCCAAGGTGACTCACAGAGACTAGGGTGTGTGAACTATGCATCAGCTGCAGAGTCACTTACAACTACGTCTCACCCGAAAGACGGAGCACAAGGAGGTGAAGTGACTTGCTCAGGGTCACACAATGAGTTAGTGGCTGAGGTGGGATTTGAACTGGGGACCTCCTGGTTGCAAGCCCTTTTCTTTAACCACTGGACCACACAGCCTCCTTTTAGGATAGGAGAGAGAGAGGAGAGGGAGAGGGAGAGGAGAGAGAGAGGAGAGGGAGGGAGAGGGAAAGGAGAGATGGAGAGGAGAGGGAGCTGAGAGAGGGAGAGAGAGGAGAGAGGGAGAGGGAGAGGAAAGAGGGAGAGGAGAGAGAGGGAGAGGAGAGAGGGGGAGGAGAGAGGGAGAGAGGAGAGGAAGAGGAGAGAGAGGGAGAGAGGAGAGGAAGAGAGGAGAGGGAAAGAGAGGGAGAGGAGGGAGGACAGAGGAAAGAGAGAGAGAGGAGAGAGAGTGAGGACGGGGGCGGGGGGCACAAGCGCACACACCCTGCTTTACAGACAGGCCCTGATGGCCAGCACGTCATCACAGGAAAGACAGCGGACACTTTGTTGACAGCAATGCAATAAGACTCCCATTGCACAGCAGCTGCACCCAGTCCAGCTTGCAGATCAGCGCAAAGCCTTGCATTGATGGCTTATTCAAACGTATTTATTTATTTATTTATTTATTTATAATAAACTCACATTTCCATAGAACCAGCGGCACGCATCGAGAGTCGGTGAAGCACAGAGCTGGTATGATAATTAATAATCTTACAGTTTACATTGCAATGTCACGCATGGCTGTCTGTACCACACACGCCGTCTGCAACACAAGCAATAATAACCTGAATACATCTCAATACATCTCAATACATTTCAATACATTTCAGTGCGTTTCCTGGTCACGCCACTGGCGCTGCACGCTGACAGTTTTTAATATACGGGATTACGAGCTCTTGGTTTTGTGCTTCCGGCAGCTCTGCATGTAATCCGTCTGCGAATTTGATCAGATTTCAGGGAGCCGCTCTTTTTAACGTCCTGGGGTTCAGAACTCCCCTCAACAGGGGCGCTGGAACTAGGGATGGGGCAGCACCCCTGGCTTTGCATGGCTTTCATCATATAGAGAGGGGTTATAGTTTTGTTCAATGGCTTTCAGCACCCCCCACTATAAAAATTGTTCCAGCGCCTCTGCCCCTCAATGAATTATTATTATTATTATTATTATTATTATTATTATTGAAATGATCTGGAGTTTGAGTAACCCGTTAAACACTATGGGTAAATTGCAGGTACCAGTGATTTAGTCACATCGCGGACTAGAAAAGCCTGCATCTCACTTAACCCTGAACGCAGCCGCGGCATTTAACAAGTTTGATCGATACTGGGGAGTGACCTACAGCTGCGCCCAAAGCTTTGCCTCCCCCTGCAGAATGAACACACTGTGCTTCACAAACTGGGTTTCTAATCCGCATCTCAGCTCTCAGGATGTGGATCAAATCACCGGTACGATGCAAGTGACCCACTGTTCCTCCTTCCAGCTGCATGAACAGCGCCTCCCAGTCACCCTACGCTCAGCGGAGCCTCGCTCAAGGACAGATCAGGGTTTGTTTTGTTATTGAAAACCAGGACTGGGTGCAGGGCGATAGGAGTTTCTAAATCTGCGCACACATCATGTATAGTAGGTTCCGTCTTGAAATATTTAGCATTTTGTGACTATCCGCGTTTTGTAAACGGCGTTGGTTTTAAACAACAGAATGGCACGATGACAATCACTTTGCTGAAATTCGGTCACTAACTCGGATATTGTTGAGATTTACCGATAAAAGTCAGAAGTAAAGCGTCATCGTGTTTATTTTAGACATTTACCAGCGCATTTTAAGATTTGCCAATATTCTGACTTTTACCAGAAGGAGACACTGGTCAAATTCACTGGCCTGAACCGTGGTTTACATTAGCGCACTGCACCACCCCGCCCTCTAGATTAGAAACTGAAAAAAAATTATAATAAATAAATAAAGGTTATGCTGCCATCTGGTGGCTGCCTCCGTGTATTACAGGTCAGGATCCGGGGCTGGTTGCAATGAAGTCAGATTTCTGTGTCGAGTCGGGCGAGTGAGAAACAGTCAATATCAAAGACTTAACCTCGTGGGGCTTGAACAGAACAAGTCTAAAGCGATAATAATGGCACGTGCCTTTTTAAAAAAAAAACCGTTTGAATTAGAAATAGGATAAGTTATTTACAACCAATATTTATTGGTAATATTTGGAGATAGGCTAAACAAAAAGATACTGAACACAAAAACACGAGTTACTGATAGACACACACGCACGCACCGCCCGAGATACTGAGACACACACAAACCAAGTTCAGAATTTCAAAAATACTTTCGTCTAACTTTATTTCAGAAAAAAAAAAAAAAAAAAAAGGCATTTGGATAAAAGGTTCAACAAATAATTACAAGCAGGACAGTATTATTGTAATAATAATAATAATAGAAAAACCATGAACAATATTACAGTGGAAAAAACAAAACAATATCTAATATAATAAGAGTGTTTTGATAAGGAAAGTTCTACTGGAAATTGAGTAGCACCAAGAAGAAACGTCATCAGATTGTTTTTTTGAAAATTTTTATTCTTTTTGAACTTTACAGTCCCTTCCTTCCTTTCACCACAATTTAAACAAGAAGTGAAATTGTATTTACTTTTGGCAGCTTCCAAAGACAGCCAGCCTCTCTCACTGGTATTCCTGTATATCACACTGCAAAAGCAAGGACCACATGGAGACTACAGCTCCCAGCATGCCTCAAACTGCACTAAACATGAAGGATGATGGGAGTTGTAGTGCTTTAAATAGACATATGGGGGAGTGGGGATAGAAATCACTATTTAGACAGACTGTTGAAGAGACACACATGTAACGAGACAAGGGGGGAGCGTGTATTCATGCCAGCTATAAAACCCACTCCAACTCCGTTCAGGGACCGCCCTGCTGAACTGCAGTGAGCCGTGCCGCTAACCCCAACCCCAACCCCAACCCCCCCACACGCATCGCTGTGTTCATTCCCCACATTTGCTGATTTTCAGTAGGCCAGGATTCAGACAGGGAGATAAAAGGAGGGAGTGCGAGAGAGATGAGAGATGCATGTTTTAAAAAAAAAAAAACACCACGCGTGCATGTAATGACATCAGCACAAGCGCTTGAAAACATTTTGAAAGAGACGCGGGGTGCAGTGCCGAGTGCTGGAGGGATGCTGCTGCTGCTGCTGCTGCTGATGTGTTCACTGTGGCCTCAGGGGTCCTAAATCCATGAATCAAGGGGTGTAGTGACTATACTCTCTTCCACACGGCTGGGGAGGGGTGTACAGCTGTCCCATTTTGACCCCTTCTCCACCCCTCCCTATCCTCCTTTCCCCATCCCTCTCTCCTGAGGGGCTGCAAGTTCAGTCTCTGTAGCTCCAGTTTTTTAGTTTTTTTTAGTGGCCAGAAAAAAAAAAAAAAAAGAACAGTAATAAAGTAACACACTGAATCCATCACAAGATCTGAAAAGAAACACAGAAAAGACATTACTGCAAGCTCAGAGGAACCGTCACCGAGTGCAGCGCTGGAAACAGGACCTGGAATGGGAAACTGCTGTGAAACAGGAGTCCGATTGCCATCCCAGCAACCCCTCAACATCACATTTATATAGCGCCTTTTCGAGAGAAGTCGTGTGCCCGACACAAACTAAACTCCTCACCCCCACTCCATTGTAACGGTGCCACCTCTGCCGCCCCCAGACTGAAAAGATAACTGAGCTCGAACCTATTTTAACCGGACCTGGCAGGATATTATTTCTCCTTCTTTATCACACTTCCTTTTTGCCTCCTTTAAAAGTCCGATTCCTTCCACCCTTTAATCAACCCTCCCCCGGAAGAGAGGGTACTTTATCCAGCCCGCCTGGGCCTTTAAAGAAATCAGAATGGTTGCATTCACATCACCTCGAAATCCAGCTTCGAATCCAGCTGTGCTGCTATTATAGAATCCGGCAGACTTTTTTTTTTTTGTGATATCATTTTCTAATTTCTTCGATTACATGATGTTAGATAAAAGATCTAAAATGATGTTCAAACTCTGATGCTATCCCTCAGTTCTGAAGCCTGCCTTCCCTAGGGGGGGCTCCCGTACCTCGATGATGGTGGTCAGCGTGTCCAGGGGGGGTCTCTGCGCTGCCTGCAGGACTCTCCAGATGGACTGGCCCTGATCCAACGACACCTCCAGGAGATCCCCTTCCATCTGCAGCTCCTCGAGCTCCGAGCGAGCCTGGGGGGAGAGCTCGATCACTGGGCCTTCGAGGAGGGGCAGCAGGGCGTGTAGCTGTTCAATATCTAGAGAGAGAGAGAGAGAGAGAGAGAGAGAGAGAGAGAGAGCAGACAGAGAGCGAGCGAGAGAGAGAGAGCGAGCGAGAGACAGAGAGAGAGCGAGAGACAGAGAGAGAGCGAGAGAGAGAGAGAGAGCGAGAGACAGAGAGAGAGAGAGAGCGAGAGAGACAGAGAGAGAGAGAGAGAGAGAGACAGAGAGACAGAGCGAGAGAGAGAGAGAGAGAGAGACAGAGAGAGAGACAGAGAGAGCGACAGAGAGAGAGCGAGAGAGAGAGACAGAGAGAGAGAGAGAGAGAGAGAGCGAGACAGAGATATCATATCAATACAATACAATACAATACAATACAATACAATACAATACAGGTTCTGTATTCTACTGAGGAGCAATGGCAGCACAAGTATAGGGCAGCTACACTGGGATGAAGCTGCCTTTGAAAACAGTACAGATTTTAAGACTGAAGGGAGTAACATTGTGTCTCAAACAGTTAGGAGGCGCCAAAGACAGTTTGGGAAGGTTTGCTCTCTTCTCACCCGTCACACCAGAGCTGCCGTTCTCCGTCCTGGAGCGCCCGTTCTCTCGGGAGGACTGTGGGGACAATAAATAATAATAATAATAAGGACGGCAGAATCGATGAATTGACGAGTCTCTCATGGTAGAATACAGGGATGGCAATAAGACTCCCATTGCGTAGCAGTTTCACCCACTCCAGGTTTTACTACCAGCTTGATCAGCCACAGGGAGTCCTATTTCCGCCCCGGGAATCTATAGCATTACATTAAATTCAAATCAAAAACACACTTTATTTTTATTGACTTCTAAAGCACTTGGAGGTACTGCAGTGTGAAAGGCTCTATCTATCTATCTATATATAAACTAACACACACACACCTCCCCCCTCACCTCTGTGGCTGCACTCGTTTTCTCTTCTGCCTCCTCCTTCCCCCCATCCCTGCTGTCCTCCTCGCTGTGCCCGTCTCCTCCCTCTGTCCTGTCTCCTCCGTGTCCATTCCCAGTACTGCCATTACTGCTTGCCCTGGCTTCCTCCCGCCCAGCCAGCCTGTCCTGCAGCTGCGCCAGCTTCTCCAGCGCCCCCTGGAGCTCAGGGGAGGCCAGTGCGGCCGTGGCGCGGCTCTGCCAGTTGATGGCTCTCTCGGTCAGGCACTGAAGAGCCTCCCCCTCGGGCAGGCGCACAGGGACCCGCTGCAGGGCCACCAGCAGGGCCAGGATGGTCTCCAGTCTGGGGCGCCGACCACGCTGGCAAAGCGGGCACAGGAACCTGGAATCCCAGTCCCACCAGCACAGCGCCGGACTGGGAGAGGAGGCGGGGCCGGGGCTGGGGGAGGGGCTAGGGGAGGTCTGGGGGAGGAGTTTGGGGAAAGGAACGCAACCACTGTGGAATAAGTCTCTGCAGAGCTGGCACCGGAGCATGGGGGGCCGCGGGGGGTCCCCACACACGCAGAGAGAGGGGCAGGGGAGGGGGGTGGTGGGGGCAGGGGGGGAGTCTCCACCTCCCTCGGAGACCCTTCCCCCAGGGCAGGGCTTGGACAGGTTGATCTCCTGCAGTCGCCGGATTCCTTCCTTCTCTTTCTGCTCGCCTTGTTTGAAAGCAGAGACCTGGCGAGACAGCGAGAGAGAGAGAGCGAGAGAGCGAGAGCGAGAGAGAGAGGAGAAGGGGTGGGGGAAAAAAGGCTTGTTTAGAAAAGAACCGTATTACATCATCAAAAACATGATGTCATTGCGACCACAACATCAGAATCAAACCCAATTCAGAATACAGAGAGAGAGAGAGAGAGAGACAGAGAGAGAACTCACGATGGAGCCGGGATCCCGGAGATCCTGAGCAGACAGACCCAGGCTCTCGATGTCGGATTTATACAGGAGGGAGCAATCCCTCTCCCTCTCCTTCTCCCTCTCCCGCCTCCTCCACTTGGAACGCTTCACACTGTCTGAGCTGGCATCAGCACAAGGGCACAGCACCTGAGAGGAGAGACAGGTTTACACACACACACACACACACACACACACACACACACACACACACACACACACACACAGGGTCTCACACCTCAGCAGGGACACACACACACACAGACACACACTCTCTCTCTCACCTCCAGCAGGGTTACACACACACGACACACACACTCTCTCACCTCCAGCAGGCTGTAGCAGGAGTTCCTCTTTAGGAAGGTCTTGCTGGCCTTCTCTCTCCAGGAGTGAGCCGTCACCACCTGCAGCTCCAGGTGCCGCAGCTCCTCCATGCGCACGGGCAGGTCCCTGCCGATCGCAACCAGCCCCTCCAGATCATCCATGCAGGGGAAGTGCTCTCCGTTCTAGGGAGAGAGAGAGAGAGAGAGAGAGAGAGAGAGAGGGAGAGAGAGAGGAGAGAGAGAGAGAGAGACTGAGAGAGAGAGAGAGGAGAGAGGGAGAGACTGGGAGAGAGAGGGGGTAGAGACTGCAGAGAGAGAGAGAGAGAGAGAGAGAGAGAGAGAGAGAGAGAGATTGATTGATTGATTGATTACCTGTATCTCCTCCAGGTCGGCGGTCCAGGCCCGTGCCTTGCTCAGGGCCTCGCTGAGTGCCAAGATGTTGGGCAGCTGCACTGGGATGTTCTGAGCCTCCTTAATGATGGCCTCCAAGGTGGCAGGGGGGTGCTTCTGCCTGTGGGGGGGTACAGAACTGACTCTATATTCACCCTGTACTGATTCCATTGACCCGGTATTGCCCCTGTATCGACCCCTCTACTGCCCAGTGTTGCTCACCTGGCCTCCAGGCAGATCCCAGCCTTCTCCTCCCAGCTCTCCGCGATGGTCAGCAGCTCCTGCAGCTCGGCCATGGCTTTCTCCACGGCGGCGCTCTGCGGAACGCTGCACCCCGCCTCCATCAGCGACCTCATGACCTCCAGGGTGACCTGCGACCCTGCCGAGGCCAGAGCCCGCTTCACCTCCCCCAGCCAGCGTCCCTGCTCCAGCAGCCCCCTCAGCTGCTCCAGCTCGGGGGCCTCCACGGCCAAAACAGCCCCCTGCTCCAGCAGGGCCTGGATCTGTGAGGGGTCCGCAGGGGAGAGCGCCGCCCCCTGCAGGAGGGCTTGAGCGCTGCGCTGGTACAGCTCTGCCACGGACAGCACAGCCTGGGAGACGGAAGAGAGAGAAATGAATTAACGCGAGCGAAGGGCCCAGTCAGCCCTGTCTCTCATATTAGTGAATATCTCACATCAGTTATGTCTGGCTGACCATGTCTCTTATACCAGTTAATATGCACAGCTCTGGCCAAAAGTTTAGCATCACCTAGACGTTTAGGATTGGGACATAATAAACAAATATGAACATAACTTAGATATTTTATTTAACATCATGCAATCAAAGAAACTACAACATGATATTACAAAAAAAAAGGTGGTCTACATGTCACATTTAACTGTTGTCAGTATATGGGGAAAAACTACAAAGCGGTGTGTAATTAAATATGTTAACATTATTTCAGCAGGTTTCATTCGACTTCATGAAGCAGAATTAGTTCATTCTAGAGGGTGATGCAAAACTTTTGTCCACAGCTGTATTGCCAACTCCCAGTGGAGTGTGTTGCCCTCTTGTGGAGAGACTGGGCAGTGCAGTGACTTGTATGGCTCAGTACAGCCAGAGAGACTCACCTGCACCTCTGGGATCTGGGAGAGGACACAGGGCAGCGCCTGCATCTGATCCAGGAACGTCTTCAACTCAGCCACCGTCATCTTGGGCAGGCTGGGGAGAAGAGGAGAGAGAGAGAGAAAGAGACAGAGCGAGAGAGAGAGAGAGAGAGAGAGCGAGCGAAGCGAGAGAGAGAGAGCGAGAGAGAGAGAGAGTGAGAGAGAGGGGTCAGGATACTGACAAACACACCGACACAGGAGACAAGTCCAGCTGCACAGAGAGACAATACAGGTTAGACACAATGGCACACACATTCATTTAAAAGTGTAGGTAACGTGGAGGAGTGTGAGTGAGTGAGTGACTAGCCTGTATGGAAGGATGCTGTGGACTGGATCGCAACATTATTATTATTATTATTAGTTTATTTAGCAGACGCCTTTATCCAAGGTGACTTACAGAGACTAGGGTGTGTGAACTATGCATCAGCTGCAGAGTCACTTACAATTACGTCTCACCCGAAAGACGGAGCACAAGGAGGTTAAGTGACTTGCTCAGGGTCACACAATGAGTCAGTGGTTGAGGTGGGATTTGAACCGGGGACCTCCTGGTTACAAGCCCTGTTCTTTAACCACTGGACCACACAGCCTCCTATAACATACATTTAAAAACAAACTGAAACGCGCACGCACACAGTCCCTCTCTCCCCCACCCTCACCCGGCATGTCTGTGCGTTTTTCCCCAGCAGTCCCGCGCTCTCGCTCACACACACACCCCCTCTCACCCGGCATGTCCGCGTGTTTTCCCCAGCAGTCCCGCGCTCTCTCTCTCTCTCGCTCACACACACACACACACACACACACACTCTCTGTCTCACCCGGCATGTCTGCGTGTTTTCCCCAGCAGTCCCGCGCTCTCTCTCTCTCTCTCACACACACACACACACACACACACACACACACCCTCTCACCCGGCATGTCCGCGTGTTTTCCCCAGCAGTCCCGCTCTCTCTCTCTCGCTCACACACACACACACACACACACACACACACACACACTCTGTCTCACCGGCATGTCTAGTGTTTTCCCCCAGCAGTCCTCTCTCTCTCTCTCTCACACACACACACACACACACACACACACACACACACTCTCTGTCTCACCCGCATGTCTCGTGTTTTTCCCCAGCAGTCCCGCGCTCTCTCTCGCTCACACACACACACACACACACACACACACACTCTCTGTCTCACCCGGCATGTCTGCGTGTTTTCCCCAGCAGTCCCGCCGCTCTCTCACACACACACACACACACACACACACACACACACACACACACACACACACACACACACACACACACTCTGTCTCACCCGCATGTCTCAAGTGTTTTTCCCAGCAGTCCCGCTGCCTCTCGCTCACACACACACACACACACACACACACACACACTCTCACCCGGCATGTCCGCGTGTTTTCCCCAGCAGTCCCGCGCTCTCTCTCTCTCTCCACACACACACACACACACACACACTCTCACCCGGCATGTCTGCGTGTTTTCCCCAGCAGTCCCGCTCTCTCTCTCTCGCTCACACACACACACACACACACACACACTCTCTCACCCGGCATGTCTGTGTGTTTTCCCCAGCAGTCCCGCGCTCTCGCTCACACAGCGCTCCGCCTCAGAGATCGTGCCTCTGAGTCGGTACAGCAGCTCGTTGTCAGGAAACTTCTTATCGGCAGCTTCAGAGCACAGGGCTCTCAGCTCCTCCACCGCTGCGGGGAAGAGGAGACAGGGTGACTGAGACTGGAAGAGACCGAGTCAAGCAGACCAGCGTTTGGGCTCCAGTGCCTCCCTCACCTCTCTTCCTCCCGTCCTCCATGTCCAGGGCCTGTTTCACCTTGCCTGCCCAGATATCGTAGGACTCTGCTCTCAGCTTCAGCTTGTGCAGCATGGTGGGCAGCTCATCCAGTGTGTAGCGATACCTGAGAGAGAGAGAGAGAATGAGAGAGAGAGAGAGAGAGAGAGAGAGAGAGAGAGAGAGAGAGAGAGAGAGAGAGAGAGAGAGAGAGGGGGAGAGAGAGAGAGGGAGGGAGAGAGAGAGAGAGAGAGAGAGAGAGAGAGAGAGAGAGAGAGAGAGAGGGAGGAGAGAGAGAGAGAGAGAGAGAGAGAGAGAGAGAGAGAGAGAGGGAGAGAGAACAAGCGTCATCATCGGTCAGTTAAAATTACATTAATGAGTCATTCAGCATCCCTTACAGAATCCAAACAATACTCTTACGCAAACCAAATGGGAAAAAGTATTAGCCTGTAGATTTACGGTTTTGTGTTCGCCTGGCCTGCAGTGTGCAAAAGTTTGTGCCCAAGGTAGTGTCTCTCTGGGGGACAGTGGACAGGGGGACAGTGGTACCTGAGGTAGTGTCTCTCCAGGGGACAGCGTGGACAGGGGGACAGTGGTACCTGAGGTATTGTCTCTCTGGGGGACAGGCGCACAGCTCGTCCATGTGATTGAGACACACAAGCCGCTCAGGGCAGCTGTAGCAGGCGAGTGCCGACAGGAAGCAGGTGGTCTTGCACTTATCACAAACCCGCTCGTCATCCGGGAGCAACTCAAACGCCTCGCGCTCCGCCTCCGTGATACCCTGGAGAGAGAGGGGACAGGTTAATACAGAGAGAGAGGGAGGGAGGAAGGAGAGAGACAGAGAGAGGGAGAGGAGAGACAGAGAGGGAGGGAGGAGGGGTGAGAGAGAGACAGAGAGAAAGAGACCGACCAACAGAGAAACAGGAAGATGCCAGTTCATACAGACCCAGCAGTGCTTTCCTCAAATCCCTCTCCAGCAGTGCTTTCCTCACCCTCCCCCCCTCCTTGTCCAGCAGTGCCCTCCTCTCCCTCCCCTCTCTCCCCTCCTTGTCCAGCAGTGCCTCCTCTCTCCTCCTTGTCCAGCAGTGCCCTCCTCCCCTCCTTCCTTGTCCAGCAGTGCCCCTCCCCCTCCTTGTCCAGCAGTGCCCTCCTCTCTCTCTCCTCCTTGTCCAGCAGTGCCCTCCTCTCCTCTCTCCCCTCCTTGTCCAGCAGTGCCCTCCTCTCTCTCTCCTCCTTGTCCAGCAGTGCCCTCCTCTCTCCTCTCCTCCTTGTCCAGCAGTGCCCTCCTCTCTCCTCCTTGTCCAGCAGTGCCCTCTCCCTCCTCCTCCCTCCTTGTCCAGCAGTGCCCTCCTCTCTCCCCCCTTGTCCAGTGCCCCTCTCCTCCCTCCTTGTCCAGCAGTGCCCTCCTCTCTCCCCCCCTCACCTTGTCCAGCAGCGCCTTCCTCAGCTTCCTCTCCTCCTGCACCATGATGAACATCTCCTTGTGCACCGCGACGGCCAGGTTGAGGTCCAGTCTCTCCGGACAGGCCGCCATCTTGCAGGTGAGCTCCTCGTGAGAGAACACACAGTACCGACGCAGCCGCCGATAATGCTCAATGCAGCGACGTCCTGCCGGGAGCTGGGGGGGGAGAGAGGGAGAGACAGAGACACAGAGAGGTTAACAACGCAGAGCTCACAGCTCAGTGCTTCATCCATCCAGAGGGACCAACGGGATCAAGATTTCTAACCAGGTCTTTGGATCTTCTGTGTTTTAACCCTTTAAGAATTCAATTGATAACCTGCTTATTAAAACAAAAAACTAACTAAAGGCAGACTTGCCATTTAAAAGCCCATTTAGTTGTTTCACAGAAAGAAAAAAATAAAAGAAAAAGAAAAACACAAAAACACACACACTAAATTAAATCAATTTTAGTTTGATTCTCGGTTGTGATTGAGAGACACGAATGGCACGAATCGACTGAATTCTTAAAAGCAGAGCAGAAAAGATAAACACAGAACATCTGAAACCCTGTTTATTATACATTACGATGCCTCGATACTCACCCAGTCTGCGGCAGCGAAGTTCACTGCCTCTGCAAAGTTGTACCCTTGGTTGAAGCCGCTGTGGTAAGCCCTGGGGAAGGTGATCACAAACTCCCCCGCACACTGATTGGTACGCACCACCTGGAAAAGGGAAAGAGATAGAAGCGGGTTAGACCAACTAAGGAAAAAGGAGAAAGGGAGGGGGAGCGTCTTTTTCTCTCACTCGGTGTCTCTCTCACAATGCTCTCCTGTCTCTGTACTCACCGGCACCCCGTACCCCATCAGTATGTTGGGGTTCATGATGGTGACGAGCTGGTGCAGCAGGTCTGGCTGGCTCTCAAACAGTTCGGGGGTCAGTTTCTTCATCACCTCCTCCAGGCGCTCCGCGGACGACGAGGGGACCCCATACCAGGTCTTGGGTTCCCCCCTGGAACAGACAGGGAGGGGTTAGACTCCTCAACGCTTCAAATGAAACAGCAAACAAACCCAGACAGCTCTCTACATGAGACAGGGAGAGAGTGTGTATTCATGCCAGCTATAAAACTCACTTCTCCATCTTTCAAGAAGCGCTTGAACTGCGGTGCGCTGTGCTGCTGGTCTTACATCACCACACAAACAACACACGCCTCACGTGACGAACGCATCGCGATTCAGCGATGCACAGTGAATTCATACACCTCCTCTATCTCCTCTCCTCCCCCTCTCCCCCCTCCCTCTCTCCTCACCAGTGCAGGTAGTTGATGGAGTAGCTCTCCTCTCTATCTCCTCTCCCCCCCTCTCCCCCTCTCCTCTCTCCTCACCAGTGCAGGTAGTTGATGGAGTAGCTCCAGTGGTCCTCGATGTGCCAGCAGAAGGTTGAGAAGACCATGCCCACGTAGAGCCAGGGCACCTTCATGCCCGAGATGTCAGCGTTGATGTGGCACAGCACAGACTGGTCCAGCACGGGCATGACGTTCAGGTTCCACCCGCTGCGGGCGTACTCCTGAGAGAGAGAAAGCGAGAGAGAGCGAGAGAAGCAATCAGAATTAGTATGATCAATCAGAGTGGCTCTCCTTACCACACACACAAACAGACAATGTTTATATTGTATACTGTACTTCCACCAATGCCAATAAAGCACTAAAATCAATCAACTCCACCCCTTCTCCTCCTGTACCCGCTCTCTCTCCCTCTCTCCCCCCTCCCCCCTCCTGTACCAGCTCTCTCCCTCTCTCCTCCAGTATCAGCTCTCCCCCCTCACCTTCTCCTCCTGTACCAGCTCTCTCCCCCCTCCTGTACCAGCTCTCTCTCCCCCTCTCCCCCCTCACCTTCTCCTCCTGTACCAGCTCTCTCTCCCTCTCTCCTCCTCACCTCCTCCAGTATCAGCTCTCCCACTCCTCACCTCCTCCAGTATCCGCTCTCTCTCCCTCACCTCCTCCTCCTGTACCAGCTCTCCCTCAACCTCCTCCTGTACCAGCTCTCCTCTCTCCCCTCACCTCCAGTATCAGCTCTCTCCCTCACCTCCTCCTCCTGTACCAGCTCTCTCCCTCTCCCTCTCTCCCCCCCCTCACCTCCTCCTGTACCAGCTCTCTGTCCCTCTCTCCTCCTCACCTCCTCCAGTATCAGCTCTCTCTCCCTCACCTCCTCCTCCTGTACCAGCTCTCTCCCTCTCTCCTCCTCACCTCCTCCAGTATCAGCTCTCTCCCCTCTCACCTCCTCCTCCTGTACCAGCTCTCTCTCCCTCTCTCCCTCTCCCCCCCTCACCTCCTCCTCCGGTGCCAGCTCCCTCTTCCCGTTTTTCATCGGGAATCCGCTGCCGAAGTCCTTGGAGTGGATGTCGGCTCCGTACTCCACCGTGACGTCCTCCTCGATACTGCTGACCAGCCGCCAGAACTCCTTCTCCACCAGCTCCGTGGGGACCATCTGCAATGGTACAGAGACACAGGGTGAATACACAGAGAGACACACAGAGCACTGACACAGACACAGGGTGAATACACAGAGAGACACACAGCCCTGACACAGAGACACAGGGTGAATACACAGAGATACACACAGAGATACACACAGAGACACACACAGAGCACTGACACAGAGACACAGGGTGAATACACAGAGAGACACACACAGCACTGACACAGAGTGAATACGCACAGAGACGGCAGCACTGACACACAGAGATGGCAGTACTGACACACAGAGACGGCAGAGACGGCAGCGACACACAGAGACGGCAGCACTGACAGGCACACTCACGTGGACGGGCATGTTGAAGTAATCCGCCTTGAAGGCGTCGGCCATCTCCCCGAAGCTCTGCAGCGTGTACTCCCGAGTCGCCTGCTCAAACCCAAACGCCTCGGCAGGGCGGGTGCACTCCTGAGAGGGGAGGAGAGAGGAGGGGTTAATAACGAGGGGGGAGAGAGAGAGTGAGGGGTTAATAACGAGGGGGGGGAATCAGAGAGAGAGGGGGTTAATAACGAGGGGAGAGAGGTTAATAACATGGGGAGAGAGGGTTAATAACGAGGGGAGAGAGAGAGAAAGAGAGAGAGGGTGGTTAACGAGGGGAGAGGAGACAGGGTAGGGTCTGGTAGTGTAGGGTTAAGGAGAGTTGGGTATGGTTAGGGGTAGGGTGCAGGGTTGTGTATAGCTAGGGGTAGGGGAAAGGGTTAGGGGTAGGGTAGGGTAGGGTAGTGTTAGGAGGGCTGGGTATGGTTAGGGGTAGGGTTGTGTGTAGCTAGGGGTAGGGGGTAGGGTGTAGGGTTAGTGGTAGGGTGGTCCTCACCTCAGCCACACACTTGGGGCAGCGCCAGTCCCCCTTGGGGGTCTCGGAGAGAGGGGGCAGGAGGCAGAAGGTGTGGTAGTTGTCGTCACAGCCGTCACACAGCAGCAGCTTGTCATCTTCATCCCCGCGAGCGCACATGCGACACACGAAGGAGTCCACCTGACACACACGCACACACACAAGCACGTCAGCTTCCACAGAAATCTCTGTGTGCCAGTCTGCATTCCACAGCGTGATTACTATTTCTACACGATCACACGCTGTGCTGCTACAATTACTAAGCAAACACAACAAAACACCTTTAACCTGGTGATACATAAGATTATTATTATTATTATTATTATTATTAATTTCTTAGCAGACGCCCTTATCCAGGGCGACTTACAATTGTTTCAAGATATCACATTATTTTTACATACAATTACCCATTTATACAGTTGGGTTTTTACTGGAGCAATCTAGGTAAAGTACCTTGCTCAAGGGTACAGCAGCAGTGTCCCCCACCTGGGATTGAACCCACGACCCTCCGGTCAAGAGTCCAGAGCCCTAACCACTACTCCACACTGCTGCCCTGATATGGATGTAGTCTGCATTGGTTCCCCTGCATCCGTTTTCTTTTAAATTAATATAGAAGGGTGCATTGCTGTGGTAAAGTCTCAAATCAGCCTGCACATTAATTACAGCTCCCTTTGATGGTGTGCCAAGCTGCCATTAAACGAAACAGCTTTCTAATGTGAAAGCAATGCTAACTAAATAACTGTTACACGTTATCAAGCACACTTTTTTGCATTGAATATTCCTAACTCTGTTGGAAAGACTAACAAAATAAACCAAAACCAGTTTTTTCAACAATATAAATGATGGGCTACAGCGTTGCCCGGGAGACAGAAATATATCTGTTCTCTCCATACGTTTCTGGAGAGCTGCATATAGTAACAGAGGCTGTCCTTGTAGCTCTACTTGTGAACTGTACTGCAGTGTGAACGATGGCTTTCAGCTCCATGTTAGGATACGCTTCCCGTCGTGTTTTTTAAAATGACGACGAGCAAAGCTGGCGAATAGGAAGTTGTGTTAGAAATGTTTTGGATAGGTTCATTTGCTACAAGGTTAACGGTTGCAGGGTCCTACATTGAAACAGGTTGGGAACCACTGGTCTAGTATCTCGGTGTGTGTGTGTGTGTGTGTGTGTGTGTGTGTGTGTACAGTGTGTGTCTCAGTGTTACTATATGTGTGTTGCTCTGGTTGTGTGTGTGTGTGTGTGTGTGTTGCCTGTGTGTGTGTGTGTGTGTGTGTGTGTGTTGCTCTGGTTGTGTGTGTGTGTTGCTTGTGTGTGTGTGTGTGTGTTGCTCTGGGTGTGTGTGTGTTGCTCTGGGTGTGTGTGTTGCTCTGGTTGTGTGTGTTGCTCTGGTTGTGTGTGTTGCTCTGGTTGTGTGTGTTGCTCTGGTTGTGTGTGTCTCAGTGTCACTCACGATCTGTGTGTTGCTCTGATTTCGTCGCAGCCGCATGGTCATCTTGGTGCAGGGCTCCTCCTGGCTGGGGCTCTCTGGCTTCACGTCGGGCTGCATGGAGTCCCCCGCGGGCTTGAGGTCCCCGTCGGGCCCCGGGGGAGGGGAGAGGGGCTCCTCCTTCACCCCCACACTGTCCTTCACCACCAGAGTCTGGGGGAGCTCGTCTGAGACAGGGAGAGAGGGGGAGAGATCTCAAAATACAGACGTGTGGCTCGTGTGTATGACACAGACTGCTCCACAGACACACACGACTCCAGACACTTGAGCCGAGGAATGTCCCAACCAAGTTTCATTGCAACTGGACGACTCAGCCTATGGGTCAGTCGAGAGTAGCTGAGACTGAGACATCACTCTATAACCCATTAGTGTATTGGTATGTCAGTCTATGGACAGCTCAGGGTATTGATTGTCAGGCTACGGACCTCCCTCAGTCTAGGGGGCCCTCCCTCAGTCTAGGGTTTGCAGGTACCTTTCTTCCTCAGGGCCTTGTCTCGGGGCACCAGTCCCAGACCCATCATCTTGGGCCCGGCTCCGTAGATCTGCAGCTTCTTCAGCTCAGGATTCTTCTCAATGTCCTCCTCTGTGGGCTCGGGCTGCAGGAGGGAGGGAGAGAGAGAGAGAGAGAGAGGTCGGCTGTATATTCTAAAGACAGTTCTGGGGGTCCAGCGAGCGCTCAGTTCAGGGGTACTCACGTCAGGCTGCAGCCGGTTGGCCCTGCGCCCCAGGTTGATGATTTTGGAGGGGGGTACAGACTGCCGCAGGGGGATGCTGTGGGGTTTGTACTCCTTATCTTTCTCTTCACTGTCATACAGCTGCCGGGACTTGAACTGCTACAGAACGGGGGGGGGAGAGAGAGAGAGAGAGAGAATATCCACACACTGTGAATAGAAATACAGCCCTTTCAGTCAGCGCGTGTGGAATTGTGTGTGGAATTGGGTGGGGGATGGGGGTGTGTTACCGTGAGGTTGCCCCCCGACTGGAACATCTCGAAGGGGTACACGATCCTCTCGTAGTGGGAGCGCAGCAGGGAGCCGATGTTCTTGCCGGGGGGGTACCCCAATCTCTGAGCCACTCGCACCCAGCGCCGCTCCCTACAGACCGTCTCGTAGCCTCCCTCCTCCATCACTATCTGAGAACAGAGATAGGGGAGGAGAGGAGAGGGGGGGAGAGTGTTTAGTTTCTTTTAGTGTTTCTATTGAAGACGCTGAGAAAGACTTCTAGTAGAAACGCTTGTCGTTGAATGCATTCAGTATTTAGTCTCTCTCTCTGTGTTGCTCGTTTCTCTCTCCACACCTTGCCCAGGCTGTAGAGGTCCAGGATGCGTCTCTCAATATTGGGGATCTTCAGAGAGGACCCCTGGATCTCCCAGAACTTCGCGATGCGGTCCAGATAGTTCAGCTTCACACGCGTCTCAGCCTGAGAGAGAGAGAGAGAGAGAGAGAGAGAGAGAGAGAGAGAGAGAGAGAGAGAGAGAGAGAGAGAGAGAGAGAGAGAGAGAGAGAGAGAGAGAGAGAGAGAGAGAGAGAGAAACAAATGTGTTCTTAAATCTATTGTTCCAAGAAATACATTTTATTATACAGAAATACATTCCTGGATATAAAATTGAGGAAAGCTTATTTTGCACTGCACATCCCCACACATTCCAGGGATGGGAATAAGACTCCCGTTGCAGAGCAGCGTCACACACTCCAGGTTTTTCTAGCAGCTTGATCAGCCCCCGTGTGTGTGTGCAGGTAACAAGCTCAGCCGTGTCTTATTATGGAGATGTACTGATCACTTGGGCTGCAGTGTAAAATTGACTCGCTTGCTGTCTATTTATACCAGCTGGGACCGATCACACAGGAGTGAGAGAGAAACTTCATTGTGTGGTTTTTGGTCTTGCACCTGTTAGCGTGTATATTTCAGTGTAGCCCAGCAGTCACAGTGAGCAGGGTTAGCTGTATAGTCCAGTCACAGTGAGCAGGGTTAGCTGTATAGTCCAGTCACAGTGAGCAGGGTTAGCTGTATAGCCCAGCAGTCACAGTGAGCAGGGTTAGCTGTATAGTCCAGTCACAGTGAGCAGGGTTAGCTGTATAGCCCAGCAGTCACAGTGAGCAGGGTTAGCTGTATAGTCCAGTCACAGTGAGCAGGGTTAGCTGTATAGTCCAGTCACAGTGAGCAGGGTTAGCTGTATAGCCCAGCAGTCACAGTGAGCAGGGTTAGCTGTATAGTCCAGTCACAGTGAGCAGGGTTAGCTGTATAGTGACTGGGTTAGCTGTTTCCTCGGGTATGGAGACAGGTAGGCACACACACAGACACACACACACACAGAGACACACACACACTCACCTCGAGCTCATTGAGCCTCTGAATTCGGGGAGTGAACCTGAAGTTATCCACATCCACTGCGAAGGGGGGCTGCCAGTCCTGAGAGAGAGAGAGAGAGAGAGAGAGAGAGAGAGGTAGGGTTAAGACATTCCCACATCCTCACAAAATTCTAATGTAGTGTCTTAAACTGGCATTGCCTGCTGTGCGCTGGGCAGAGCCCCGCTGTGCGCTGGGCAGAGCCCCGCTGTGCGCTGGGCAGAGCCCCGCTGTGTGCTGGGCAGAGCCCCGCTGTGCGCTGGGCAGAGCCTCGCTGTGCTGTCCTGTACACGGGGCAATGCTGGGGCGGGACCACACTGCTGTTACAGATATTAATATCAGTAGCAGAAGCTACGTTGAAGTCCTGTCCAGTTTCTGGGCATTATCCAGTGGTGCTGTACCATACTTAACAACCCATCATCAAATTCAATGTGCTAAAATAAATGGTTTTAATAAGAAGAAGAATCTGCATTACTATAATATTGTAGAACAGCCTGTATGGTTAATAATTCAATTCAAAACACCTGGAGATTAATCATTTATTTATTTTTTTAATTATGATGATTGAGACGATAAATAAGATGATAAAATAAATTAAATATTAAAAGTAAAAAAAAACAATACAACATGACCTTTATAAAAATAATAATAATAATAATAATAATAAATCTAAAAATGTCCCTATACTACAGGCACGGAGGTGAGTCAAGATGCATTCACTAAATTACTTTACATATACATCTAACCCTTGTGATCTTACCGCCGGTGGCCTGATCTTGCAGATCCCGGATTTCTCTGCGATGGGGCGGATTTTGGCGATGTACCCCAGCGGGTCTGCGAATTCCTCCCGGGTCGGTTCGAAGACGGGACACTCCGGCGGCGGCACGAACTCGTCCGACTCCATCGTGACAATCTCCGATCAAACCGAGCTCCTGGAACAACGGATACTCACTGCGATTAGAAAGCAGGGTAGGGGGGCTCTATGGTGTTTATTCCACGGGGTGCTTCCTCCTTTTCTGTCCTAAATAATTACAGAAGCAGACGGGCCGACTCTCAACCCCAATATTACAGAATGCTGTTTCTTCAAAACCCAGACAATTTCAACAAGGCCCTAAAAACAAACGACGACTTTTTCCCCATTTTGTACATACACACAGTGTCGACCAGTGTCGCCCCCAACTGGCTATTCTGGGAGTCTGCAACTGACGCCTTTGCCTTATCTATTTATTTATTTTTAAAAACAGCTTCTATAATAACTATTGCATTTCTCAAAACAGCCATCCGGGTAAGACCTGGGTTTTAACGCACAGTATATTAAAACGCACGACCCCATTCAAACCCTCTCTAAAACAGAAATATACTATTAATAATAATAATAATAATAATAATAATCATCATCTTTTGGTTAATCCAAAGAAAGGAGATGGAAAAACGTCCACAAAGAAAAATGCCGGCGTCAAGATTCAATGATCTAGTTTGTATAGTTTTTCTCTCTCTTTTTAAGCAGGAGGGGCTCCGCGTTGAGAAATGCAGCAATTATCTCCAATTAATGTCTAAGACCACCTTCAATAAATGCGACCCGTACCTGCTTCACTGTACTGTCGTTGGTTCAAATCCGTCTTCGGGACGTGATTTCTGAGCTGCTTATTTGAACTCAAAATCCTAGATCATGCTTTAGTACAAATAACTCGCCGACACCGGCTTCTGTTTTGACTCCCCCCCCCCCCTCCCCTTCGTGTCGAAATACTTTTAAAATGATTTTTTTTTTTAAGATCACGTCTTTGAAGACAGTTCAGTCTGTGTGGTTTGTTTACCTTTAGAGCTTCTCTATTCTGTTCTTGTTGAATCTAAAAACGGGACGTGATTTTAAAAAAACAAAGACACAGTGCCGCGTGTTTATAAATCCTGCAATAATAATAACAATATTTCCACAGACAGGCAAGTCTTTTGTTTGAAAACAAACGATATAGCAGGTTTTCTTATAAGTTACGATTTGTACCCTTGCTTTATTTATTCTGTACTCGACCCTACAGCGTCCCGGCCCGGCTGTATCTGTCACTCGCATCAAGATGTAACAACAAAGCCGTCTCTAGGTTGTTTGGTTTTTTTTGGATTGTATCAATTTGTATTCAATCTTCTTCTTCTTTTGGAGACCTCTCTCTCCTCTCAGAAACGTCTCAGCCCCCAGCCCGGTTGATGAGGGGGTATATTGTGTTGTTGTTCTTGTTATTATTAAATAAACGCCACGGTCTCCTCTCTCTCAGGCTCTCCCGAGGTCCTGTCGTTCCGTAGATGGGAATCCAGATCCTCTGTATTGGTAGCGTGTCGCTGTTTTTGTCGTTGTCGTTGTTGTTTTTGTTATTATTTTCACTTTCTTCACGGTCCCTCTTCTCCGCCGCGCTCGCGTTGTCGAGCGGCCATCTTGATTTCATCACTCCTGCCGCTGCGGCGGCTCCCCCGGGGCATCCCTCCGCGCAGGCAAGCAGTCCCCCGCTTCTGCTTCACCCCCGAAATCAAACCCGCGACCGCCCGGCAGAGGGACTTGCTTATCTTCTCTTCAGAGGGCTGACAATCTAAATACAAAGCGCTCTTCGGTGACGGCAGTTGCGTCAATCTTTTTTTTTTTCCGGATTATTTGTTTTAAGTGAAAGATGTAAACGTGACGCGCAGCGATACGCGCACACAGTCCCTGACTCTCACGGTGAAACAAAGGACCGGCAACTTTTGGAGCGTCGTTGCCCTCCTGCGTGCTGACGTCACGGCGCAATTGTTCCGTGGCGCTCTCTGACGCCCCCAAGCGGCCGCTGACAGGTAGCACTGCTTGTTCATATGACGTGCTTCTGTGGCGACCACATCCAGTAAGGTTATTTTTTTTTCCCCATAGTTGAGTTTCATACACAGACAGACAGACAGACAGACAGTGTCCCACATTCACGTTCAGTTTTAAACTGTCATGTAATTAATTTATTTTTTGGGTGTCTGTTTGATGCATTCTTCCAGGCTTTATCCCTCTTTATCAGAAAGCAGAGCCTGTTGACAGTCCAGTTTGTTTACATTCTCTGTTCTTGGCAGACTGGCCTACAATTCTGCAGGCTTATATATATATATCTTTACAAATTATTTTTTTTGTTATGCACAGATTCTTAGATCGGCTGCTGCAAGTTCGAGCTGTCCTCTGGCACCATCTTGTGGGTAGAGTTTGGTACTACACTGAAGTGCGACGTTGCGGTTACCTCTACCAAATCAAGGATAACAAAACAGAAGGATCGGACAGACTATCCCAGAATCACAGGCGCCATTATTGGAGCCCATTAGTGTGTCTAAGTCAGTGGGAGCACACGGAAAGTATCTGATAAAAATGCGATTGTGGTTCAAATTACCAAATGTTACTGTACAGTAAACGATTTTATCAATAAAGCATTCAAAGTTATGTATTATGCAATAATTTATTTATTTTTTTATGTTCAAGTTTTCTGTTTATCTTAATTTTTTCAAGTTTAATTTGCTACTATAAATTAATGAGATTATTTTTGCGAGGACTGGTAGTAATTTTTGTTTCTTTCAAGTTTAAGTGCCGGCTCGGATGCTACACATACAGCTAGCTATACTACAAACTGAGTGTCGTAAACATTATTAGTATTATTATTATTAGTATTATTATTATTATTTATTTATTTCTTAGCAGACGCCCTTAACCAGGGCGACTTACAGTCGTAACATGACATGCTTTATAAACTGACGATTATAACTCATTATACGTTACATACACGCGTTAAGCTAAACACATGTCAGGGGCGGCCATGTTACTGTAAAAGTAATGGCCACATTTGCAATGCTTCAACATCCAGCCAGTTCAGATCAGTGACAGAGTTTATGAAATCCTCAATTTTGTTGGACGTATGCAAACCCGGCGCTGTAAAAGCAGATGCGAAACTTAAAAATAAATAAGTAAATAAATAAACAAACAAAAATCTGGTGTAGTAATATAATGAAATCAACCATTAAAAATGACATACCACGCCAGTAGACATTATACGAAACGCACATTCAACGCGTTCTTACCGCAACAGACGTAGCAGAGTGGGCTCCCATCTAAGCCCCGCCCACTCTGTGCGATCCTTCTTGCCCCAATTGCGGATGTGTGCGCCAAGATCCCAATAAAATACCATCTTTTGCGTGTGTCTGTAATTACCGTAATACGAAATCGGAAATCAAACGTGCAGTGAAAGACAATGGTATGGAATGAGATTATTTTTTTTATTATTATTTTTTTTAATTTGTGGTTCACAGAGAGTAATTGGCCAAACATTTTTGTGTTCTGCAGGGATGGGAATAAGTCTGTAAAACACAGCAGAACCTTCCACTGGCATTGCCTGTTGTGTGCTGGGCAGAGCCTCTCTGTGTGCTGGGCAGAGCCTCTCTGTGTGCTGGGCAGAGCCCCGCTGTGTGCTGGGCAGAGCCTCTCTGTGTGCTGGGCAGAGCCTCTCTGTGTGCTGGGCAGAGCCTCTCTGTGTGCTGGGCAGAGCCTCTCTGTGTGCTGGGCAGAGCCTCACCTGGCAGAGCCTCGCTGTGTGCTGGGCAGAGCCTCGCTGTGTGCTGGGCAGAGCCTCGCTGTGTGCTGGGCAGAGCCTCTCTGTGTGCTGGGCAGAGCCTCTCTGTGTGCTGGGCAGAGCCTCTCTGTGTGCTGGGCAGAGCCTCGCTGTGTGCTGGGCAGAGCCCCGCTGTGTGCTGGGCAGAGCCTCGCTGTGTGCTGGGCAGAGCCCCGCTGTGTGCTGGGCAGAGCCTCGCTGTGTGCTGGGCAGAGCCCCGCTGTGCTGTCCTGTACACGGGGCAATGCTGGGGCGGGAACACACTGTCAAACCCAGCAGAACTACAGCAGCCCAGCGTATATATGAGGTTTTGCACGTTTTACAAAGTCAGAGTTTCTGTTTTGTGCTGATAATGTTTTACAAGAAACCGATATTTTAAACTTAGCAGACAACTTTCATTAAAAAGCTATTTTTAAAACCATAATGGGGCACGACTGTTTTGGTCAGTTTTCAAACACACCTTGCAAATAATATGTAAAAAAAAAAAAAAAAAACCACACACACACACAAAAAAAATAAAACGCGAGCAAACCAGTTTTTTTTTTTTTTTGACAGCAATATTTTTTTTTTATAATCTCAGAAGCATTAAATATTCACATTATTTCTTTATATATACAAATAAAATCCCTTATATATTTCATATATTTTTCTTAATAATAACAACAATAATAATCATTTTAATAACAATAACTCCTCCCACATGTAGAACTTTATAACAATTTCTCTTTTTTTTTGCTTCACAGTAACAAGTAATAAAAAAAATAATAATAATAATGGTTCAGCCCAGAGCCCACTTTTACACACACGCACACCCTCCTGAAACATGGAGACATGGTACAGCCCATTTCAAAGTCACTATTCCGTGTGTCCTGGCTGTAAACACTATATAATTATAGACACTATATAATGTACAGTCGGGTCTGTACAGATTCATTCACTAAGTTCAGGTTCTCTATTTTTTTTTTTTTTTTTTTTTTTTTTTTTTTTTTTTTCATGCTGTGACGTCACTCTGGACAAACAATACAGAGATTACCAGAAACAAGGTGACAACAGAATCAAACTCACTGCCTCTCTCACGGTCCCTCAGCTCTAACCACTGAGCCACACCCCCCCGCATCTCAGCTCTAACCACTAAACTGGACCACTCCCTCTCTCTCTCCCAGTTCCTTCTCAGCTCTCACCACTAGACCAGGCCACACTGCCTCCCTCTCTCCCAGTCCCTCCTCAGCTCTCACCACTAGACCAGGCCACACTGCCTCCATCTCTCCCAGTCTCTCCTCAGCTCTCACCACTAGACCAGGCCACACTGCCTCCCTCTCTCCCAGTCCCTCCTCAGCTCTCACCACTAGACCAGGCCACACTGCCTCCCTCTCTCCCAGTCCCTCCTCAGCTCTCACCACTAGACTGAGCCACACTGCTTTCAAAACTATTAGGACATGTGTTACTGGATTCTTTACAAACGCCATGCCCGCGGGTAGCTTCACAACCTTGTTATACAAACCAGTGCTTGGTTGCAATGCACTGAAAGAGGTGACCGACGCTGTCACCCCACGGCTGTAAAACACTCCAATGAAAATATTATCAGAGTGTAGGCTGACCAAACTGATCCCTTAGTTTGTTACAGTTGAGGTCTCAATATTACTGGAGCAAAAATACATTATTCAGAGAGAGAGAGAGAAAGAGAGGGAGAGAGAGAGAGAAAGGGGGATGGAGAGAGAGAGAGAGAGATGGAGGACTTTTTTTTAATCTGCTGTCAAATGAGCCACAACATCAAAGCAAAATAAAGCTCAAAGCAGCGCAGTACAAAGTTAATGAGGGTCATTACTCTGTACAAAACCACAAAACTTCATCAATAATAATAATAATAATAATAGATTAAAAAAATAAAAATAGTACATAACATCGCTAGAAATATAATAATAATAATAATAATAATAATAATAATAATAATAATCCCCAGTAATATTTCACAAAGCAACCACACACACTCCTAGCCCCTCATGTACAATCGCGGTTCGAGAATGTTATATATATTTATATTTATATGTATAGTTACATTTACCATTTTTCAGCAGTAAGAATAGTTCATTTCTTTTCAATAATATATTCATAATAACAATAATAATAATAACAATAATAATCATTTGAATGACAACAATATCAGTTGCAGTAATAATATTAATAATAAGAAGAATACGAATCAATAATAACACTGATGGACTCCTGCAGGAAAATGACTCTCCATTGTAAACCCTTTTCCTGGAGTGACGATTCTCTGGTCCTGACACCTCCATAGAAAGCAGTAACAAAGCACAATACATGACAGTACCCTGCAGTGCCTCGCTTTTACAATTGGGTCCAGCAGTTAAAGAAAAGGGCTTGATGCCAGAAGGGGGCCGGTGGTTGAAATCCCAAAAAACTGTGTGTGAGCCTGAGCAAGTCACTGAACCTCCTTGTGCTGCGTCCTTCAGAGGAGACATCAAACAAACGAGGTCCTATTGGAAGTGACTATGCAGCAGCCACTGACTCCCTGTGTGTGTGTGAGCCTGAGCAAGTCACTGAACCTCCTTGTGCTGCGTCCTTCAGAGGAGACGTCAAACAAACGAGGTCCTATTGGAAGTGACTATGCAGCAGCCACTGACTCCCTGTGTGTGTGTGTGTGTGAGCCTGAGCAAGTCACTGAACCTCCTTGTGCTGCATCCTTCAGAGGAGACGTCAAACAAACGAGGTCCTATTGGAAGTGACTATGCAGCAGCCACTGACTCCCTGTGTGTGTGTGTGAGCCTGAGCAAGTCACTGAACCTCCTTGTGCTCCGTCCTTCGGAGACGTCAAACAAACGAGGTCCTATTGGAAGTGACTCTGCAGCAGCAGCAGCAGTTGAAGATTCATACTTCCCCCCCACCCCCAGTCTATGGGAGTCGCTTTGGATAAAAGCGTCTGCTGAATGACTCAATAATAATAATAATAATAATAATAATAATAATAATAATAATAATAAAGTATGGACCAACGCTGCACATGTTATAACAAATATCTCTTGCTTCCTAATAAATATTCCATTGATAACTACTTTAATCATGACATGGAACATTGTTCTGGATATGCCTTACAGTTCCATTGGTATTAATAACATTGTAATTATCATTTATTTAGAAGAAGAAACGAGCCACGTTTTTTATTGCCATATCTTTAAAAGTATTACATGTTGTGTATTTGTATTTATTGTAGGTTGAATGTATCTTTGTTATATATATATATCCAATCCAGTGTATCATTTTGTAATAAGCGTTCAATAAAAATTATAAATGAGGAAAAAAAATCTCATTCTTTTTTTTTTTTTAACTCTTTTTTTCTTCTAGCTCTGATACACTCTCTAGATACACTCTCTCATTCTCACATCCTGGGGACCGTTTTAAAAAGTTTAAAACAAACCCTGTGTGGCCTCAATAGCCCTCTCAGGTTCACAGCTAAAACCAACGATTCCATTAACCTGCCCCCTGCAGCACGCTGCCGCCCCCTACTGGACACACCGTTAAAAGATTCTGCATTCTACTGCATCCCCCTCTATCTAGAATGAACTCAGCTTGCTTCATAAAGTGGATTGAAAGCTACTGAATAATGTGAACATATTGAATTACACACCAGCGCTTTGTAGCTTTTCCAGATACTTCACGAAAAAAAATGACAAATTGAAACAATGTGACATTTCGAAATCTAACATGAAATACTGCTGTACTGCTATTATGGCTTCTGGTAGACTCGGGCAATATCATTCTGTAGTTTCTTTGATGTTAAATACAATTTTAGGTGCTGTAAAACCTGTTAGTTCGGGGTGGCTGAATGGACTTTAGGGAAAGTGCAGGGAAAGCCACATTAGCAGGGGGACAGTATTTGGCACATACTGTGAGCTGCTCCCTGGAGACACTGTTTGGCACAGGACAGTATTTGGCATCTGCCCGGTTGAAGATTCGATTAGAAAAAGTCATTAGGGAGGCCGGCAGGCAGGCAGGCAGCTCCCAGTCTGATACTGGGAAGGAGATGAGAGGGAGTTGGTTTCAGACTGGTTTCAGCGCTATCAGTCTCATCAGTTTGGTTTCGAAACTTTTCTTTTTTTTTTGTTTAGAAAAATGGTAACCCTTGTTTTTTCTTTTGAATCAGTTTCGAGTTCTTGCGTTGCAATCCTGTTCCATCGAGTTCTGCTCCAAAAAAAATACAGTTTCTCTTTCGTTTGACGAGACGCAATGCAAAAAAAAGACTTCCTTTGATCCCTGTCCATGTGTGTGTGTGTGTGTGTGTGTGTGTGTCAGTGTGTGTGTGTGTGCACGCGAGTGCGTGTGTAAGTGAGTGTGTGTGTGAGCGTGTGTGTCAGTGTGTGTGTGAGCGTGTGTGTCACTGTGTGTGTGTGTGTGTGTGTGTGTGTGTGTGCAAGTGCGTGTGTGTGTGTGTGTGTGTGTGTGTGTCAGTGTGTATGTGTCAGTGTGTATGTGTAAGTGTGTGTGTGTGTCTTTCTGTTCTTGTTTTAAATGGTGGTGTTTGTTCTCTCTCTCTTTCTCTCTTTCATTAGTGTGTGGTGTCACTCTGGGCTGGTGAACCCAGCTGCTCCTTGTTCCTTGTCTCCAGTTTGAAGCTGTGTCTTGGTTGAAGCCACAGATAGTCATCAATGGCAATGCAGCACAGACAGACAGACAGACAGACAGACAGACAGGCAGGCAGGCAGGCAGGCAGGCAGGCAGGCAGACAGGCAGGCAGGCAGGCAGACAGCGGCACCACTGTGGCAATGGTTCTGTGCTTGAGGGGCAATGGTAGGGCAACTCTTCCTCTTTCTCCTCCTCCCTCTCAATCTCACACCACAAGTTCTGATGTCATGACTAGGCTTGGACTTCTCTTCCTCTCCTCTCCTCCTCTCTCTCCCCTCTCTGTCCTCTCCTCTCTCTTCCCTCCCCTCTCCCCCCCCCCCCTGACTCTCTCCCCTCTCTCTCTCCTCTCTCCCCTCACTCCCCCCTCTCTCTCCCCTCTCTCCCCCTCACTCCACACTCCCCTCCTACACCACAGTGCTGATGCGGTTTATTGGCTTGGATTTCCCGCTGCCCCCAGTCCCCGCCCCTCCCGGCCCCGCCCCCTGGCCCTGTTGTGATTGGCCGGGGTGCTGGGGTGGGTGTGGCGAGAGCGGGGTGAGCGGGATGGAGGGAGGGGGGAGCGGGGAGTGGGGTGGGGGAGGGGGGATGGAGGAGAGGGAGGGATACTGGGAGACGTACTGGTGATGCTGGGCCACCTGCTGCTGCTGCTGCTGCTGCTGGGCAAGGGCGTGCACGGCATGCTGGGATTGGACAAGGTGCCGGGGGTGATGAGAAGACGCTGAGACCGGCACAGCAGCGCCCCCGGTGGTGAATATGAACTGCTGCGGGGGATGAGATGGCTGAGGGTTCTGGGAGTTTGATTTGGGTCTCTGGAGAGGGTGCTGGGAGTGGAGCAGCTGCTGAACTGGGTAGGGGGAGTACTGGGGGAGGGGGGAGTGCAGAGGGGGAGGGGGTAGGGGGGAGTGCAGAGGGGGAGGGCACAGGGGAGTGCGGGCTACCCATGGACAGGGCGGAGAGGTTGGTGTAGCGGCCGTGGAGGGCATGCTGGGACAGCTGGGAGAGCTGGGAGTGAGGGCCGTGTTGAGAGCCAGACTGGGGGCCACGCTTGGACAGGGAGCCCCTCTGGAGGGTGTGGTGTGAGGGGTGTGATGGGTGGGAGGGGTGAGAGGGATGAGAGGGATGAGAGGGATGAGAGGGGTGGGCGGGTGGGACGGAGGGGGCGGGGCTTGTCCGGGGGGCGGGGCCTGCACGTGGTATCTATGGTGATGGTGGTAGGGGGGAGGCGGCTGGCCACGCCACCCCCGAGGCCTGAGCCAGCGAGACGCCAGACAGTACTGAGCGGCAGGGCCTGGATCTTCGACTGCCCGCCTTCGCACGACCCCAGGGAGGAGGGGCTGTGAGGGGGGGCCCCCCCCGTGGTGGGGGGGGGTACGGGGGCCGGGTAGTGCGGTCCCGGCGGGATGAGGGGGGCCGGTTTGGGGCGCTTGGACCCGAAGAGGGAGCCCAGGAAGGAGCTGGGCAGGGAGCTGGAGGTGTTGTTGGTACCGGGGCCGGGCGCACTGCTGATCCCCGTGCTGGAGGTGCTGGTGCTGGGCAGGCCCGCCGGGATGGGTCGGTGCAGGCGGTACTCGTCAGGGGGAGAGAAGCAGCCTCTGGGGGGCCTGGGTGGTGGGCGGCAGAAACCGCTGGTGGTGAGGATGAGGGCTGCTAATAATGGAGCCCTGAGAGAGGAGAGAAGGGAGAGGAGTGGAGGAGAGAGAGGGAGGAGAGGGGAGACGAGAGGGGGGAGACGAGAGGAGAGGGGAGAGGAGAGAGAGGGGGGGAGGAGGAGGAGAAGGGAAGGGAGAAAGGAGGAGAGAAGAGAGAGGAGAAGGGCGGAGAGAAAGGAGGAGGGAGGGGAGAAGAGAGGGGAGAGGGGAGAGGGGAGAGGAGAGGAGGGCGTGGAGGGGAGAGGAGGAGAGAGGGGAAGGGGAGAAAGGAGGAGAGAGAAGAGAGGAGAGGGGCGGAGAGAAAGGAGGAGGGAGGGAGAAGAGAGAGGGAGGGGAGGGGGGAGGGAGAGGAGAGGAGAGGGAAGGGAGAGGAGGAGAGAGGGGAGGGAGAAAGAAGAGAGAGAAGAGAGGGAAGAGGAGGGGAAGCGAGAGGGGAGAGGAGGGGAGGGGAGGGGAGAGGAGAGGGGAGGGGGGGAGAGAGACAGGAACAGGGTTAAAAATACATTTACATTTGCATTCAATGTCAGATCAAAAACAGCACAGTTTCTTCTAATTGTCAAACTGTGTTGCCATCAATCCACGCACTGCAGAGTCCCCTTAAAACAAGAGCGCCCCTGAACAGAGGGGCAGGAGACCCCGACCGGAAGAGCACCCCTGAACAGAGGGGCAGGAGACCCCAACCGGAAGAGCACCCCTGAACAGAGGGGCAGGAGACCCCGACTGGAAGAGCACCCCTGAACAGAGGGGCAGGAGACCCCGACTGGAAGAGCACCCCTGAACAGAGGGGCAGGAGACCCCGACTAGAAGTGTGAAGTGGGGTCCTGGGAGGGAGTTCCAGAGCAGGCCTGTCTATAAGCCATTATCCTGCAGGTTTCATTCGACTTCATGAAGCAAAATGTGTTCATTCTGAAGGGTGATGATGCAAAACTATTGGCCAGGGCTGTATAAAAACAGTTTGGACAGCTCTGTTATAAATGATCATGCTCGAATTTCCTAGCTCATTAAGATTGCTTTCCTGGTCTTTTACACAGAACTGTACAAGCACCGTGCCGCCCTCTACAGGCGCTGAGGCGTTACTGCAATCTCAACCAGCTTCTGTCCATGCAGGAGCAATCATGCAAAGCAATATAAATAAAGTGGGGCTGCATGACCCTGACACGGCACAGAAAACCAACCACAGCTCAAATAAACACACAGGGAGGAACCACGCGACACTGCATGCCGGGGGAGGAGGACACAGACACCCCCACTTACTTCAATGGTGCTGTCCAGTGATCCCACGCTGTTCCTGCGGCCTCGCTTGCCTGTGCCCAATCAGGGGAGAGGAACGTTAGGGCGGGGCCTCACACACGGGCCAATCAGAGAGAGGAGTGGGTGTGGCAATCTGTACTCTGTATTCGAGTTCACTGTTGTGCAAGTATGAACACCGACACCTGCTATAACGCGCACTACTTTGAAAATGACTTCAGACCCAAGTAGCGAAGGGAGGCCTACGATAAGAAAGTTTTCAGTCTTGACTTAAAAACTGTAACGGTCCCAGCTTCCCTGATGAAAGAAGGAAGGGCATCCCATAATTTAGGAGCTCTATAAGAAAAAGCCCTCCCTCCTCCCGTGTTGATTTTGTTGACCCGAGGAATAACCAACAGCCCCACAGCCTGTGATCTCAGAGTGCGGTTTGGAAGATAAGTTAACAACGAAATCTTCAAATCTATTCTATACTGCACAGGGAGCCAGTGTAAGGAGGCTAAAACGGGGGTAATAGGTTCACTTTTCCTGGTTTTAGTCACATTTCTAGCAGCTGGTATTGTGAACGAGCTGCATGCGGGATACCAGACGTTTTGGGATACTACAGAGAAGTGCATTACAGTAACCAATTCTAGATGAAACAAAGGCATGCCTTAGTCTCTCGGCATTAGATACAGAAATAATTAGTCAAAGTTTGGCTATATTTCTCAAATGGTAAAAAGATACTTTTGTAACTTCCCTAATATGAGTCTCAAATGGTAGATCAGGATCAAAGATGACCCCAAAATATTTCACTTCAAGTTTAAGATTTAATGAGAGATTACTAGGGTCGAGCTCATGAAATCTCACATTTTGTTTTACCCAGTGTCCCCTCTGCTGCAGTAACCCTCAAAAGCCACAAGGTGGAGCCAGAGGGTTGGAACCCAGGCCTCCAGAGGAAGGTGAGAGGCTACTGAATTAGCCCCTCTGTCTGTCTGTCTGTCTCTGTCTGTCTGTCTGCACCACCTAGCCTCCCCAGATTGGAACCCAGGCCTCCAGAGGAAGGTTAGTTATCAAACATTGTACATAATAATATTTACATACAGTATAGCGATCCTATTTTTTTTTTTTTATCAATAAGCAGAGAAAGTTCCAGCGGTGCCTGCCTGTGTGTGTGTGTGTGTGTTTCCAATGTAAAAAACTCCGCCCACTTTGCTCTTACCTGTCTCTGATAGGTCCCTGAGGGAGGAGCTCAACGCTGTGCGCTTAAGCCCCTCCCCTGTGGCATAGCTGTCGTCCAGACTGGGCCGGCTCAGGGTTCCATTCACCGTCTCGTTGTTCTTGACCCCGCCCCCCATCACAGGCCCCGCCCCCGTCAGGCTGGGACGCATTACTCCCTTCTGCTTCTCCAGCTCGGCTGTGATTGGAGGGAGAACACAGTGACATCATCATCATCATCATCATCATCATCATCATCAGAGAACACTGACTGTGTGTCTGTCTGTCTGTTTGTATAATTATCTGCCTGTCTGTCTGTCCTCCCAGTACACTCACACTCCACTCTGTACTTCTCCATCTCCTGCACCTCGGCCGCGCTCTCTCTCAGGTCGCTGGAGAAGCGGGTGCGGTCCTGCTGGCTGGGAGCGTTGAAGATGATCAGGACCTTCCTCTCCCCCCCGGGGATGGAGGAGGTGAGCCTGATACCGTGAGCGTAGTCTGGGGAGAGACGGGGGGGAAGAGAGGGGGTTAGAGACCCATACAGTACAATACAGTACAGCACAATACAGTATAGCACAATACAGTACAGTACAGTACAGTACAGCACTGGGACTCTGGGGATACGGCCCCACACATATTCTTACAGGAGTTTTGGAACAGGTGGACCTGCATCTCCACCAATGGGAAGGACTGTCGGAAGCTGTAGGTCACCGAGGTCTTCTTCTTCTGGAAGATCTTCGTCACCTGAAACACAGGAGAAAGTTCAGACGGCAGCACAGAAGCAGAATGCATCCCAACATGATTGACAACCTCATAACTGTATTCCAGTGTATTGTACTGTACTGTATTGCAGTGTACTGTACTGTACTGTATTGCAGTGTATTGTACTGTACTGTATTGCAGTGTATTGTACTGTACTGTATTGCAGTGTATTATACTGTATTGCAGTGTACTGTACTGTACTGTACTTGTACTGTATTGCAGTGTCTTGTATTGTACTGTACTCTACTGTACTGTATTGCAGTGTACTGTACTGCAGTGCAGTGCCCCCCTCACCACGAGCAGGTCGTTGAACAGGAACACCTCTCTCTGGTGCACCCCTGTCCTCTGGGGTCGGTTGGGGTCGGGCACCTCGTACAGTTGACAGCAGCACACCAGCCGACGGTGAGGGAGAGACAGGACCTGAGTGAGAGAGAGGGAGAGAAGAAAACAGTCAGAGAGGCTGAATGTAAACCAGCAGTACCAGTGAGGGATGCTGGGAGCTGTAGTTTTTTTTAACATGATGCTATTGTTTCACTGCAGCAGACAGTGCATAAAAGTGTTTGCACTACAGCTCCCAGCATGCCCCCAGTACCAGCATTACCAGTGTCTCACCGGCTTCTTTCCCACGATGACTCTCTCCACCGCCTGCACTTGAGACACGTGGTCATCGTTGGTGCGCAGCTCCCACTTCTGAATGCGCTGGTAAATACCCAGCAGGAGATCACGAGGAATATCCTGACCATTGTCAACCCCTGAGAGAGGAGAGAGAGAGAGAGAGGAGAGGGTGAGAGTGAGTGTAATAATGAGTGTGAGTGTGAGAGAGTAGTAACCCTGCGCTCCTCACCTCTGAGGTTCTTGATGAAGTCGTCGAGCTTCATCTTCCTCTCAGCCTTGACGCTCGGGCTGTACATGTCAGTGTTGAGGAGGATGATGGCGAAGGCCAGGATGAAGATTGTGTCGGGGTTCTGGAACTGCCTGATGAGCACGGGGTTACACACACAGTACCGCTGACTGAGGAGAGAACACACAATACAATCCACAGGGTTACACACACAGTATCGTTGACTGAGTGTGTGCTCTCATGTACAGGTAACAAGCTCAGGTGTGTCTTATTATTAAATGTCTAGCAAAGCCAGGAATGGAGGGGAGTGCTGTGTCGGGGGAGGCGGGGGGGGTGCAGGTATTTCAGACAGGGTACTGTGGGAGATTTAGGGTTTGCTTTGTGCTGTGAGAGAGAGATAGTGAGGGACAGACAGACAGACACACAGACAGACAGACAGACAGGCAGGCAGGCAGGCAGACAGACACACAGACACACAGATAGACAGACAGACAGACAGACGCACACACAGATAGACAGACTAACCTGAAAGCCTCGATGAGTCGCTCCACTTTCTGAGCCTCCCCCTGGACCCTGATCTGAGCCTGAAACTTCCTCAGAGCATCGTCCAGATCCATCCCAGAGAAATCCATCTCATCCACGACACAGCTGAGAGGAAAGAGAGAGGGGGAAGTTAGATAGGCAGTTAGATAGGCTTGCTGGTCCAGTGGTTAGAAAAAGGGTCTTGATACCAGGAGGTTCAAATCCCAGCTCAGCCACTGTGTGTGTGTGTGAGACCCTGAGCAAGTCACTTAACCTCCTTGTGCTCCGTCCTTCGGATGAGACGTAAAACAAACAAGGTCCTATTGGAAGTGACTCTGCAGCAGCTGCAGCAGTTGTTGATGATGCAGAGTTCACCCCCCCTAGTCTCTGTAAGTCGCTTTGGATAACAGTGTCTGCTAAATGACTCATTAATAATAATAATAAGAAGAAGAAGAAGAAGAAGAACTCTCCCACTATGAAATCCATCTCAACCACTACACAGCTCCCCCTCTCTCCTCTCTTCTCCTCCCCCTCTCTCCTCTCTTCTCCTCTCACTCACTCCAGTACATCCTTGTTGAATTGTTTCTGCCGGTTCCCCAGGAACTCTCCTATCATCTGCCTGCTCAGCCCCTTCCTCTCCAGGATGAAGTGAGCGATTCCCACGGGCGTGTCCGACACGAAGCCACGCTCGATCAGGTACTGGATCCCCTTCTCAGGCTTCCTGCGGAGAGAGACAGAGAGAGTGAGAGGGTGAGAGTGACAGAGAGAGTGAGAGGGTGACAGACACACTGACACACACACACACTGACACACACAAACTCACACACTCCCTCCCTGCCACGCTCACTTGTTGAAGAGGTTCAGTCCGATCCTGTACTGCCTCCTCTGCACCACGTCGTTGTTGAACGCTGGCGAGTCCCAGCTGTGCCGGCTCTCCCGCTGGTAGGTCTGCTTGCCCAGGGGGGGCAGGGGCTCGCGCAGGCTGTCCCGGGACGAGGATCCTGAGCTGCAGTTGATGGTCTCATTGGAGTTGGTGGTGCTGTTCAGGGAGTCGTTGTCTCCGTCGGAGCAACAGGCCTCGCTGCTGGTGGCCGTCACGTTGTTCACGTTGTTCAGAACCGGGCCGCCCCCCCCATTGTTGGGCCCGGCCCCCCCAGCAGGGGGCAGCACAGGCATCACTGGGAGAGCCGGGAGCCCAGGCAGGCTGGCCGGGGGGTCAGGGTACTGGTGCTGGTGAGAGTGGTGGGAGTGGTTGGGGTGGTGAGACCGCCCCCCGGTGGCCCTGGCCTGCCCCTGCGGGCCTTGCCTGTGTTTCAGGGTGCCCTGTGGGGAGCCTCCCCCGGCCGGCTCCGGCTCATAGCCCAGCTGGCGGCTCAGGGAGCCCCGGTCGGAGCGGTCGCTCATGTCCACGGAGCTGTCGCTGGGGGGCTCGATGGTGAGAAGGGGCAGGTGCGCCCCTCGGAGTCTGTAGTCCCTGCACTCTGTACAGGGCGTGCTCCTGCGGCTCCCCTCCGTCTCCCGGCTGTCCTCCCTGCACCCCACCCCTCCTCCTCCGCCCCCCGGCCCCCAGTACTCTGTGTCCGTGCTGCTGGGGGCCCGGTCCAGGGAGAGGGGGGAGGAGGGCAGCCCGTCCTCCATGTACAGAGTCACGTCACTGTACGAGGTGGCTGTGCTGTCCTCGTGCTGCTGCTGCTGCCTGCTCCGGGAGGTCGGGTTCCCCCCCCAGACCCGTTCCCCTCCTACTCCTTCCTCTTCCTCCTCCTCTTCCTCCTCTTCTTCTTCCTCCTCCTCCACTCCGAATCCTTCCCCCCCCCCCTGCCTCTCGGGGGTCTGTGTGGGAGGTGCGGCAGGTGAGCGCGTCGTCGATGGAGTCTGCCAGGGACTTCACCTGGGAGAGAGTGAGAGACAGAGCGTGAGAGTGAAAATGGACTGAGATACGCAGAGAGAGACAGAGTGAAACAGAGCAAGGGACAGAAAGAGAGAGACTCACAGTGGGAGTGAGACAGAGAGACAGAATGAGACACACACAGACAGACAGAGTGAGACACAGACAGAGAGACAGAATAAGACACACAGTGAGAGACACACACAGACAGAGAGACACAGAGAGACAGTGAGACACGCACAGACAGAGAGACAGTGAGACACACACAGACAGAGAGACACAGTGAAACATGCACAAAAAGAGAGACACAGTGAGACACACATAGACATGTAAAGTGTGTCACACAGTGTGCACGCCCGCCTCCACTACATATCCCCGTATGCAGGAATAATAAAATAAAATAAAATAAAATAAAATAAAATGAAATGAAATGAAATGAAATGAAATGAAATGAAACAAAATAAAGTTCGACCTGCTTGGAGAAGCTGTCCTCCAGATCAGACATGTCGTTCCTGTACTCGGTGCCGGCTCCCCCCGCAGGGCTGTCAGGGTGCTGCATGTCCGCGGCTCCGGCTGCAGAGAGGCTGCTGGAGGGGTATTGCCCCTGCCCCTGCCCCTGCCCCTGCCCCTGCCCGTGCCCCTGCCCCTGCCCCTGCCCCTCGAAGGAGTACTGCAGCCGCATGTTTGACAGGATGATGCGTCGTGACATGCGGCTCTCTGAGGCGGAGCTGCGCAGGCGCTGGAAGTTCTTGTTCATGCGGTACTGCCGGAATGCCGTCTGGATCGTGCGCGCCGCCCGCCGGCTCAGGAAGTACCCGCCGTACTTGCGCTCCAGCATCTCAACCTGGGGAGAGGAGGAGGAGGAGGGGGTCTTATAGTAAAAGCACAGCAGTGTGTAATACAGCACAGAGAGGTATGGTACAGCACAGGAGAGCATTGTAAAGCACAGAGAGGTGTGGTAAAGCATAGGGTAGGTAAGCATTGTATATTGTATGAGCTTCCATAACACACTCAACAATGCTACATTTAAAAATAGTAAGTTAATAAATCCAATGGGAAGCTTTTCCACTAGAGTTCTTTCTCAGTGTCTTCAATAGAAACACTAAAAGAAACTTCATAAATTCAATGACAAGCGTTTCCACTAGAAGTCTTTCTCAGCGTCTTCAATAGAAACACTAAAAGAAACTTCATAAATTCAATGACAAGCGTTTCCACTAGACGAGACTCCCCTCCCCTCTCTCCTCACCTTCTTATCCTGCAGATCAGTGGAGAGCTCATAGCTGTCAGACATTGCTTTGGGTCGCTTGTTGTCCTCTCCCATCTCCTCCCCTCCCCTCCTCTCCTCTCCCCTCTCTCCCCTCTCTCATCTCCCCTCTCTCCTCACCTTCTTATCCTGCAGATCAGTGGAGAGCTCATAGCTGTCAGGCATTGCTTTGGGTCGCTTGTTGTCCTCCCATCTCCTCCCCCCTCCTCTCCTCCTCCTCCCTCTCCCCTCTCCCCTCTCCCATCTCCCCTCTCCCCTCTCCCCTCTCTCCTCACCTTCTTATCCTGCAGATCAGTGGAGAGCTCATAGCTGTCAGACATTGCTTTGGGTCGCTTGTTGTCCTCTCCCATCTCCTCCCCTCCCCTCCTCTCCTCCCCTCTCCCCTCCCCTTTCTCCTCACCTTCTTTTCCTGCAGATCAGTGGAGAGCTCATAGCTGTCAGACATTGCTTTGGGCCGCTTGTTGTCCTCTCCCATCTCCTCCCCTCCCCTCCTGTCCTCTCCCCTCTCTCCCCTCTCCTCTCTCCCATCTCCCCTCTCTCCCCTCTCTCCTCACCTTCTTATCCTGCAGATCAGTGGAGAGTTCATAGCTGTCAGACATTGCTTTGGGCCGTTTGTTGTCCTCTTCCTGTTGCTTGCGCAGGGCCAGACTGGCCGGCTGGTGCCGGGTACGCTGTGACCAGGTCACGCTGGCAGGAGGCGGGGGCTGTGGGGGGGGATGGTGGTGGTGATGGTGGTGCTGTTGTGGGTGGGGGGGCACGGGAGGGCTGTTGTCATAGCGATCAGCGCGGAAGGGGGTCTGGCTGCAAGGGCTGTCCGAGAAGGTGCCTGTCTCCGTGTTCTGTGGCTCCCCCTCCACACTGCGGCACAGAAAGACAGACAGACAGACAGACCACCAGGACACAGAGAAGAGAGGAGAGAAGAAAGGATTAATATGAGGAACCTGATCTTTTCTTTTAGTGCGAAACATCAAATGAATGACACGATTGTTGGTTTAATTTTTAAACAAACGTTTCCATTAGAAGTCTTTATCATCGTCTTCAATAGAAACACTAAAAGAAACTTCATAAATTCAATGGCAAACGTTTCCACTAGAAGTCTTTCTCAGCATCTTCAATAGAAACAATAAAAGAAACTTCATAAATTCAATGGCAAACGTTTCCACTAGAAGTCTTTCTCAGCGTCTTCAATAGAAACACTAAAAGAAACTTCATAAATTCAATGGCAAACGTTTCCACTAGAAGTCTTTCTCAGCGTCTTCAATAGAAACACTAAAAGAAACTTCATAAATTCAATGGCAAACGTTTCCACTAGAAGTCTTTCTCAGCATCTTCAATAGAAACACTAAAAGAAACTTCATAAATTCAATGGCAAACGTTTCCACTAGAAGTCTTTCTCAGCATCTTCAATAGAAACACTAAAAGAAACTTCATAAATTCAATGGCAAACGTTTCCACTAGAAGTCTTTATCATCGTCTTCAATAGAAACACTAAAAGAAACTTCATAAATTCAATGGCAAACGTTTCCACTAGAAGTCTTTCTCAGCATCTTCAATAGAAACAATAAAAGAAACTTCATAAATTCAATGGCAAACGTTTCCACTAGAAGTCTTTCTCAGCGTCTTCAATAGAAACACTAAAAGAAACTTCATAAATTCAATGGCAAACGTTTCCACTAGAAGTCTTTCTCAGCGTCTTCAATAGAAACACTAAAAGAAACTTCATAAATTCAATGGCAAACGTTTCCACTAGAAGTCTTTCTCAGCGCTTCAATAGAAACACTAAAAGAAACTTCATAAATTCAATGGCAAACGTTTCCACTAGAAGTCTTTCTCAGCGTCTTCAATAGAAACACTAAAAGAAACTTTATAAATTCAATGGCAAACATTTCCACTAGAAGTCTTTCTCAGTGTCTTCAATAGAAATACTAAAATTAAATTAAATTTACAAAGTTACTTTTTAGTGTTGAAGACACTGAGAAAGACTTCTAGTGGAAATTTTATATTATTAAAACAAAAGGCAGTTTCATGACCACAAACTTTATTTAATTTATAAAATATTTTTTTACAGAAACTCACGTAGCACAGCCCTTTCAAATCCACTTTCTTCAGCAAAAGGAAAGGTGAAACGTGCGCTAATATTGCTGGTGCAATGGATTTCCAAACCCTGGATTTCGCACAAAGAGGTCTGGTAAAGCGTAGGGAAGCATTGTAAAGCACAGAGAGGTCTGGTAAAGCATAGGGAAGCATTGTAAAGCACAGAGAGGTCTGGTAAAAGCATAGGAAGCATTGTAAAGCACAGAGAGGTCTGGTAAAGCATAGGGAAGCATTGTAAAACACAGAGAGGTCTGGTAAAGCATAGGAAGCATTGTAAAGCACAGAGGTGTGGTAAAGCATAGGGAAGCATTGTAAAAGCACAGAGAGGTCTGGTAAAGCATAGGGAAGCATTGTAAAAGCAGAGAGGTCTGGTAAAGCATAGGGAAGCATTGTAAAGCACAGAGAGGTCTGGTAAAGCATAGGGAAGCATTGTAAAGCACAGAGAGGTCTGGTAAAGCATAGGGAAGCATTGTAAAGCACAGAGAGGTATGGTAAAGCATACGGAAGCACTGTAAAGCACAGAGAGGTCTGGTAAAGTATATTAATAAATAGGGTAAATTAACCATTATAAAAGTGTCCCATAAAAAGCACAGCAAAATGTAATTAAGCACTGCTATGTTTTACTATGGGACACTTTTCTAAGGGGAAGCTTGATAGTTTGGGCTGATTGTGTAAAAGGAAGCAGCATAGCCTTTAACCCTCGTGCAAATCACAAATACAAGGGCAAAAAATTCAGTCTCAACACAGGAACCATCTTCGACTGAGAAAGGGTTAAAAATCGAAGTAAGAAAGCCATTGGTTAGCACTCCTTCGAAGGGCGTGTGCACTGATCGGGTATCGATAAGCTATTCATTAGTATAATCCAGTACTGCATTTGGGCAGCCCATTGACAAGCATTGCACCTTGACTTGTAATCCAGTATTTTATTGGTTATTTAGTAGTACTCGAGTATCACGGAGGATAGTGCTCATTGATCCAGTATCATGTATTGATTTGTAATCCATATTGATGAGGAATGTGTATTGATAAGGCAGTGTAATGATCTGACTCACATGTAGAGATGAGCGCGGGAGGGAGGCTTGCTTCTCCAGAACAGCAGTGCCATCACACAGAGGTTCAAGAACAACGCATAACACAGGGAGTGCTCTGTCTGTCTGCCTGTCTGCCTGCCTGCCTGCCTGCCTGCCTGTCTGTGTGTCTGTCTGTCTGTCTGTCTGCCTGCCTGCCTGCCTGCTTGTCTGCCTGCCTGCCTGCCTGTCTGTGTGTCCCCCCCCCACCACAGCGCTTCCCTGCCCCTCTAACTCCCTCGCTCCGCCTCCCTCAGCAGCAGGAGCTGCAAAAACAAGCAGCCCAGCCGAGATCTCTCCCTCCCTGCCTCTCTCTGACAGGCCGTTTCCCAGCAGCTAGATAGGCAGTAACTACACACACACAAATCTTTCCTCCTCTCTCACTCTCTCCACCGTGAGAAACACAATGCTTCTGTAGCTAGGAGCTCAGGGAGAGAGTGAGAGTGAGAGAGAGAGAGAGAGAGAGAGAAAGAAAGACAGAGAGAGAGCGGTAACTACCAACAAATACAACAGGCCTCAACAAAAGCCTGGCTAATACTGTGTACTGAACCACAGACCTTCCTTCCTCCCTCTCCCTCTCCCTCTCCCACTCCCTCGCTCCTTCCTTCCCTTCTTTTCTCTCTCCTTTTCTCGTTCCCTCTCTTGCAGTCCAATGCTTTCTTCCTTTACTCTTGGACTGTCACTCTGGCCCTCTAAGTCCAGCACTTTCTCTCTCTCTCTCTCTCCCCCTCACTCTCTCCCTCTCTCTCTCTCTCTCTGTCAATGTTTCTCTCTCACAGTACTGTATATCTATATCTATATAGATACACTTCTTTTACTCTGTCTACCTGTCTCCCTCAGACCCCAAGTCTGCAGCACAGCCTAATTTTCAGCTTCCTCTCGCCGTTTGGAAAATCAGCAAAGTGAAAGAGAGGGGGGGAGGAAGGGAGGGAGAGAGGGAGGAGCAGTCAAGTTCCAATCCTCCGTTGGAAAAACACAAAAAACAGCAACAAACACCTTGCCAGCCTGTCTCAAGAGAAACTGTCACTACTGCAGAGAGGAAGAAAGAGAGAGCAATAAAGAGAGACAGAGAGGTAAAGAGAGAGAGGGAGAAAGAGAGACAGAGAGATAGAGGACAAGTAAATAGAGTGACAGAGAGATAGAGGGAGGGGTAGAGAGAGAGAGGGCAAGGTAGAGAGAGGGAGAAGGACAGAGAGAAAGATAGAGGGAGAGGTAAAGAGAGAGAGGGAGAAAGAGAGAGACACAGAGATAGAGGACAAGTAAAGAGAGTGACAGAGAGATAGAGGGTAAAGAGAGAGAGAGACGTAAAGAGATATAGAGATAGAGGGAGGGGTAAAGAGAGGGGGACAGAGTAGAGGTAAAGAGAGAGAGAGAGAGAGAGAGAGCGGGACAGAGGGTCGAGGAGAACCTGCCAGTACACTGTCTGTGTGTCTCAGTTACCGTTGTGCACACAGTGCTTCCATCACACGTTCCCCGATAACTTGTCTATCGTTGTGATTAAGAGACTCGCGCAGTTCGGGTTTCCGACTGCTCAAACTGTGTGAAATGATTTCTGATTACACCGTAACTCACAAAAAAACACCAAGCTTGCACTTTTGAGCTGCTATTAGACATGAAGTGATGCTGATGTTGTTTTTCTAAGCCCTGAGCTGTATGTTGTCATGCCCGCCATAGCATCCAGAAACACTGCACTGGCCTTGTGACAAACCCTTCCACAGGGAATTACTGTGAACTGAATGATCACATTGCGAGAAGAAGCTCACACAGGGACCCCTGTACCCGACAGGGTTTTAAAACCAATGAAATAAAGAAACACACGCTACAGCAAACATGCATTCATTTCAAAACATGGCATCTGGCACAGGACGAGGCTAAAGTATAGTTAGTTAGGTATAGTTAGCTTGCTGTGGTCCCATTCCACCAGCCTCGTCCCACTGCACCTGCTCTATACTTGTGCTACCATTGCCCCTCAATATAATACAGAACCATTATTGCATTGCCATTGTAGTGCTGCTGTCTGTCTGTCTGTCTGTCTGTCTGTCTGTGGGTGTGTCTGTCTGTCTGTGTGTTTGTCTGTCTGTCTGTGTGCTTCTCTATCTGTCTGTGTGTCTGTGTGTCTGTCTGTGGGTGTGTCTGTCTGTCTGTCTGTCTGTCTGTGTGCTTGTCTGTGTCTGTCTCTCTGTCTGTATGCTTGTCATTCCCTCTCAATGTGAAGAGACAGTGCAGATTAATGAATGAATTCTTCTCTCATTGAGGGATGATCAATACCACTAACGGGGGCCTGTGGGGTCACTGTGTCGCCTCGAATAGAAACAATCGCATGAACTAAATATAGACTCGCTCTGTCAATAACACACACACTGACACAGAGAGACACAAACACACTGATAACCCTCTTTATAATATATAGCACTAGACCCTGATATTGATGTGATACAGCCCTCTGAAATGTCTTTATAATATATAGCACTAGACCCTGATATTGATGCGATCCAGCCCTCTGAAATGTCTTTATAATATATAGCACTATATTGACCCCAGCCCTGATATTGTTTATGCAGCACTAGACCCTGATCCCAGCCCTCTGACATGTGTTTATAATATACAGCACTAGACAGCCCTCTGAAATGTCTTTATAATATACCTAGACCCTGATATTGATGCGATCCAGCCCTCTGAAATGTCTTTATAATATATAGCACTAGACCCTGATATTGATGCGATCCAGCCCTCCCTGATAGTGATGCGATCCAGTCTGAAATGTCTTTATAATATACAGCACTAGACCCTGATAGTGATGCGATCCAGCCCTCTGAAATGTCTTTATAATATATAGCACTAGACCCTGATATTGATGCGATCCCGCCCTCTGACATGTGTTTATAATATATAGCACTAGACCCTGATATTGATGCGATCCAGCCCTCTGAAATGTCTTTATAATATATAGTACTATACCCTGATATTGATGCTTAATGACAATACACGGCAATGCAAAGCAATGCAGGAACAAAAAAACTACAATTAAGATGGCAGCACCCATAGACACCCTATCACATGGGCTCCATGTTTGTGGTTCTAATTATTGAGGTCCAGCTCTGGCCAATATATTGTACATACCCTGAGAATTAACCAACTGTGCTTCTAAAGTGGAATGAAACCTGGAACAAAAAAACTACAATTGAATTGCACACCGCTTTGTACCCTAGATACTGACAAAAATTTGTGGTTGTGACATTTCAAAATCTAACTCTGAAATACTGCTGTGCTCCCCCTATATGGCTTCCAGTAGACTGTGCTTCCTATCAGTGGAATGAAACCTCTTTGATTACCAGATATAAAAGATCTAAATTATGTTGACACATTTAGATATATAAAAATAAAAATATATATATAAATATATATATATATATATATATATATATATATATATATATATATATTTTAATTATGTTTCTTTGATTGAGAATTTGAGGTGCTGCAAAACTTTTGGCCAGAGCTGTAGAGAAGCCAGCAGCACTCAGAACGACTGTATGGTTCACAGGATAAACTGGGACCCAACTGTGGGGCAGACTGGAGACTAACAGCATGACAACTGAGCAAAAGCATGTGATGCAGGCATGAAACCTGGTGACATGCAAGCATGAGGCATGGTGGATCCGGCGGTAACAGAAAGGGGCTCGATACCAGGAGGTTCAGATCCCGGCTCAGCCACTGACTCCCTGTGTGTGTGTGTGTGTGTGTGTGTGACCCCGAGCAAGTCACTGAACCTCCTTGTGCTCCGTCCTTCGGATGAGACGTAAAACAAACAAGGTCCTATTGGAAGTGACTCTGCAGCAGCAGTTGTTGATGATGCATAGTTCACCCCCTGCTGAATGACTAATACTAATAATAGTAATAATGAAACCTGGCACACTTCTAAGGAGATAGAGATTGAAAGTGGTTAACATGAAGCCTGCTCGGTTCCTTTACATATGGATGCATCTGTAGGAGTGTAGCAGCAGCAGTATGGAGTGCAGGAGAAAGATCTTACCAGTATGTGAGTCTGTGATGAAGGTAGCTCCGGGTGTTTTCCGATGCACAGTTGAGGCACCACATCGTGATTTTTCATAGAGAATTGCAGATTCGTATATTTTTGGGGATTCTCAGTGGTTTTCGTCACATCAGACTAAAAAAAGCTGTCTCTGTGTTTTTCTCGTCCTTCTCCGCTGACAATCCCAGACGTCACTCAGGCTAGCCTCAGTGTGGAACGCAATCGTCACGGCAACAACAATCCGCTGGCCCACTCCGCTTAACCCTTCACATGCCAGGGGCAAGTTGCTTTAAATAAAAAAATGTCCCGTTGTAGGACGGTTGTTTTTGGAGGGGACAAAAAAAACCCACCGGAGGAGAGTCGCTCTGTGAATGGCAGGCTTACTCCCTCTCTCTTTTCTTAACTGTGAAACTTTGGATTATTTCTCTTTCTTTTTCTTTGCTTCCTCCTTTGCTTTTCTTATTCCTTCTTTTCTCCTTCACCTTCTTTCCCTTTTAAACAGCTGACAGTTTTTTTTTTATTTATATCTCTTTGTGTATGTATGAATGCATGTCTTTCTTTATTAAATACCCATTGAAGTCCACAGCTTAAAAAAACTATTATTATTATTATTATTATTATTATTATTATTATTATTATTATTATTATTATTATTATTGTTAAATCAATAAATATTGCATGACCTGTCTGTTTGCTCAAACATTCCAGATCATTTTAAAATGATATAAATGTACAGAAGTTTATGTCATTTGTAATCAGAAAATTGCACTCGTTGTTAATAGATGCTTTGTGAGCAGGTGTCCTGAATGGAATATGAGTTGGATCGGATGTATATGTATGAATAATGCTGGTTAATATCCTTGCTACCAGCAGTGTGGTACCAATCTGAGCTGATTCTTTTACCACACGTTAAATTTCAATATATTGTGCTAGCAGTAATCAGCGTGCCTTAAATAGCATATCCTTCAATTATTATTATTATTATTATTATTACAAACAATTAAATCAAATCACAGCACTTTTTTTCCCCTGCTTTTTGTATTGTCAGAGTTTAAGTAATTCAACCATTTATAATATTTTTTTTGTGTGTTTTCTATTTATATATATGTATATATTTAGCAGCAGTGATGGTCCAGAGATATTCAGAAGGTGTTTCACTTTTGATCTCTGTATTATTGATGGGTTGCTATGACCGGTGAGTTGAAGCTCTCAAGATTTCAAGAATATTTCTCTTTAAAAATCCACAAAGAAACCTACATTCAGAACTGGGTGTCCTTTGGTTACTGGCGTTGTTACCTCTAATAGCAGGACTGCCAGCTTTACACCAGTAAAACCAGTATACCCCTACAAACCAGTCAACAGATCTGTTAAACAGAATCCCACAATCAAAAACAATGACAACAGTCAAAACCAGTGAAACCAGTCAGTGAGCCCTGACCAGTGTGTGCTCTCACTACAGCGCTGTATAGTCCCAGTAGAGCTTTGTCATTACAAACGCAATCTTGTTTTCCAGAACAAACTACAACAGCCCAAGTTTAGCATCGTATAGTCCAATTAGTAGAAAATGCGCTAGCGAAGACTCCCAGTCTCCTAGTAGTCACAAACACAGTTCCTGATTTGCAAACCAGTCTAGTCCCAGTATTGCACTGGTATTTGCACCTTGCACCGTTTATCTAAAGCAAACCAGTATAGTTCCCAGGGCTGTATAGTACTGTACTGTACAGCAAAGCAATATGTCTGATGTAGTGCATAAAATACTGCTGGATCACCAATCTGTCCACGGTATCTCCAAAGCAAACCAGTCTAGCCCCAGTACTGGCTCCCAGGCTAAGCCCTGTGCAGTCCCAGTTTGGCAGCCCAGTGCTGGTCAATAGGCTTCCCAGTTGGTTCCCAGTTGGAAAGCAGTCGATTCTGCAGTGCAGAGGAGCAGGGCTGTCTAGCTGCTGCTGTAATCCCAGTATGGAGGAGTTGTTGTCACCCCAACACGCACCCCCGCACGCTTGCTCGCTATCTCCATCCGTCTCTCGCTGCGTGACTCAGGCAGAAGGATCTTCTCTCTCTCTCTCTCCTTGTGTTTTTCTCCGTCTTTCCCAATCTGTGTTGTGTGTGTTTCTCTCTTTCTCTGTCTCTCTTTCTGTTTTTCTTTGCTAACGCTCTCTCTCCCTCTCTCTCTCACGTGTTTGTGTTTCAGCCCCCCTCCCCTTCTCTCTGTGTTTCTCCCCTTTCTCTCTCCTCTCATTTTCTGCCTAGTGTCTGTTTGTAATATTGAATGACATTATAATGCAATAGGTGTGTATGTAATAGTGTACTTGTGTAACAGGAGTAGCTACTGTGACAGCATCATGTCAAAGTCACACACACACACACACACACACACACACACACACACACACACACACACACACACACACACACACACACACACACACTCACACACACACTCACACACACACACTCACACTCACACACCACTCAGGTTTCCCTGATTTCCAAAGCTGCAGTGGGCAGTATTTCTCTCCCTCCCTCTCCCCCTCCCGGCTCCAGGTTACAGTTCATGAGTCATGTTTAGTGGGCTGGTTTAATCTGGTTTTACACAATAGCGTTGTTATTGAAATTAGAATTATTATTAAAACATTACACTTCTCATAATGGTCCAGAGCTCCTCATTTAGACCTCTCTCTCTCTTTTTCTCCCCTTCTTCCTTACTCCCTCTCTTCTTGCTCCCCCTCCCATTTCTATTCTATCTGCCCCCCTCTCTCCCACCCCCCTCTATCAGTCCCGAAATTCAGTCTTTATTATATTCCATACATTTTTTTTTGTCAGAACTAAAAGGGAATTTTGCCATGTTGTCAATAAATAATCAAATCAAACTCTCTACTGTTTATTTATTTAGATGGTTTATGTATGCTTTATTATTTTATAAACCTCCCCCTCTCTCTCTCTCTCTCTCAGTCTCTCTGCTCAGCTGAGCTGAGCTGTGGGAAGCAGGTTGCCTAGCGACAGTGCATGGAGGGGAGGGGCTGTGTTGCTATGGGTATGTATGGGGAGAGGGGGGAGGCTGTTGCCATGGTGACGCAGTCCTCTCTCTCTCCCTCTTTCCTCCTCTCCCCCTCTCCCTCGTGATACCTGTCAGATTGATATTTGCTCCCCTCAGTAAATGCTTCCCCCTGTATATTCAAATAGTATTGAAATATTTACAATGCAAAAAGCGAGGTCTGCTGTGAAGCTGCCACTGTGCTGCATTATTCACAGCCCCTGCTTGCTGGCTCTCTCCAGTGCAGGAGCGCTCTGTATAAACACTGAGTCAGGGGCTGCTGTGTGACTCAGTGCAGGAGTGCTCTGTATAAACACAGAGTCAGGGGCTGCTGTGTGACTCTCAGTGCAGGAGCGCTCTATATACACACTGAGTCAGGGGCTGCTGTGTGACTCAGTGCAGGAGTGCTCTGTATAAACACTGAGTCAGGGGCTGCTGTGTGACTCTCAGTGCAGGAGCGCTCTATACACACTGAGTCAGGGGCTGCTGTGTGACTGAGTGCAGGAGTGCTCTGTATAAACACAGAGTCAGGGGCTGCTGTGTGACTCTCAGTGCAGGAGCGCTCTATATACACACTGAGTCAGGGGCTGCTGTGTGACTCAGTGCAGGAGTGCTCTGTATAAACACAGAGTCAGGGGCTGCTGTGTGACTCTCAGTGCAGGAGTGCTCTGTATAAACACTGAGTCAGGGGCTGCTGTGTGACTCTCAGTGCAGGAGCGCTCTATATACACACTGAGTCAGGGGCTGCTGTGTGACTCAGTGCAGGAGTGCTCTGTATAAACACAGAGTCAGGGGCTGCTGTGTGACTCTCAGTGCAGGAGCGCTCTATACACACTGAGTCAGGGGCTGCTGTGTGACTCAGTGCAGAAGTGCTCTGTATAAACACTGAGTCAGGGGCTGCTGTGTGACTCTCAGTGCAGGAGCGCTCTGTATAAACACAGAGTCAGGGGCTGCTGTGTGACTCTCAGTGCAGGAGTGCTCTATATACACACAGAGTCAGGGGCTGCTGTGTGACTCTCAGTGCAGGAGTGCTCTGTATAAACACAGAGTCAGGGGCTGCTGTGTGACTCTCAGTGCAGGAGCGCTCTATATACACACTGAGTCAGGGGCTGCTGTGTGACTCTCAGTGCAGGAGCGCTCTGTATAAACATTGAGTCAGGGGCTGCTGTGCGACTCTCAGTGCAGGAGTGCTCTATATACACACTGAGTCAGGGGCTGCTGTGTGACTCTCAGTGCAGGAGCGCGCTGTATAAACACTCAGTCAGGGGCTGCTGTTTCTTTCCACACTGTACATTTGTTTAACACCTTTGTAGCGCACGGAGGAAAGTGCACTGCAGGGGGTTTCATCTTGACGCTGGCAGTCACTGTACTGCAGCTCTACCTGTGCAAACTAACACAACCAGTCCAGACTGCATTCCTGTCTGCTTCTGCAGAGGTGTGCAAAGCAAGGCTGTGAAAGCAAGCAGGCCAGAAGCATCCATCCAGACCCACAGCGTTCAATCAATTCACAATCAGATCTGTCAGTGAGATGAAAAGGCTGATCGATGATGAAAATCAGCTGTATGTACAGATCTGTATGAATTGTTTAATGGAAATTGGATCAGCTGAATTGATGACCTACATTAGCTGCTCAATGTTAAAGGCAAGTTATGGTCACAGTATGATTAGATAAAAACGCACAGCTGTGGCCAAAAGTTTAGCATCATCACCCTATAGAATGAACTAATTCTGCTTCATAAAATCGAATGAAAGCTGCTGAATAATGTGACGTTAACATATCGAATTACACACCAGCGCTTTGGAGTTTTCCAGATACTCAACAAAAAAACGACAAAAATTGAAAAAAGTGACATTTCGAAATCTAACATGAAATACTACTATTATGGCTTCCTTCTGGTAGACTTTTTTTTTTTTTTTAGATATCATATTGCAGTTTCTTTCATTACATGATGTTCAATAATACGATCTAAATTACAGTCTAGGACCAGGTGATAGTTGTAAAGTGAAATCTGACTTCATCCACTAGGGGGCGATCACAGAGCTCACAGCATAACACTGTGTACTGCACTGAATACCACAGCGACTGCAAATTAACAACACGCTGACTGCAGGGAAGAGGCTGACACTTCGAAGCTCAGTTTAAATGTTTATCGAATGGCTAAACATTTGAACAAGTGAACTGAGCGTTGAAATTTGACACTCCTTGGCTTCGTAAGTCATTAACAACCTCCTAACTTACTACCCTGTCCCCTTTCAACCTTAAGGCAACACAACGCCTGCGCAGTGCAGTCAAGCCGGCTTGACCTGGAAGTTAGGATACTCCTGGCCATCTCAAAGCCAGGTACAGACAGCGAGAAAAAAAAAATGCAACCGGGTTGAACGCTGGGTTATAGAGGCACACTCGATACAAAGTCCAGTGTGTAGGTTTGTTTTACTCCTAAAATTGTTAAACTCCTTTCAGAAGAGTTTGCCTCTTTACTACACATTATTCTGCAGCAAACGCCCCGATAGCAATGCATTCAGGACCGCGCCTGGATCACACGACAGACAGGCATTCACTGTTTCAAACAGAGAGGCCCACATGTATCAGGGTCTTTGCAGCACAGCACAATGCAGGCATGGGAATCAGACTCCCATTGCACAGCAGTTTCATCCATTCCAGGTTTCACTACCAGCTGGATTAGCCACGGTGTGTACAGGTAACAAGCTCAATTTTTCAGACCTTAAATTGACATTCCTAGTTGTCTTGTGAGTGTCATTTGAAGGTTTAAAGACCCTGATACTGTACACCCAGCCCAACTCAAGCTGACCCCTCAATTAAACAAAAAGGAAGTGACATCACGTGTTTACCTGGAAGTGGAAAACTTGCGCAGGAGTGCCCACAGGAAGTAGCAGCTGCACTGGAAATTCCGAATGAACGACAAGAATCCCACCATGTCTCACACAGGTACAGGACGTAGAATAAAGAGCTACCTGCACACGCCTTGTTATTCTCTCTCTCTCTCTCTAACCTGACGCAGGTGTCTAAGTGCTGATCCCCTAACCCCATGCACGCTGTCTCTCTCCCTCCCGACCGACTCCTGTGCCTCACACTAATGGCTCCAATCGTGCACAATCTCCCTCTCCCTTCTTAACTCTCAGTCTCTCTCGAACACACACCCCTCAGTACAAGTACCTATCCCACCTCTCACTCTCCAGCCCTTTCTCTTAGCCTATCTTACTGATTTACCATGAGGTCCACTTGATCTCCCTCTCTCTCTCTGTCATTCCCTCTCTCTCTCCGTCTCTCCCTCTCTCCGTCTCTCTCCGTCTCTCCCTTTCTACCTCTCTCTGTCTCCCTCTCTCCCTCCCTCTCTCTCCCTCTCTCTGTCTCTCCTCTTTCTTTCTGTCTCTCTCCCTCTCTCTGTCTGACACTCACGATCTCATTTTGCTCCCTGCTCTCACATGTGTTTTTCACCCTCGTTATTGATTAACTATGAGGATGTTAACCCCTCCCTGGCCGCTACGTGCTGCTGCCGTTGATTAGCTGCTCTCCCTCCCTGCCTCTCTCTCAAAATCTGGCTTTACTTCCCTCTACTGAGCAGGTTAGGCTTGTGTGTGTGTGTGTCTGTGTGTGTGTGTCTGTGTGCATTTCGCTCTCTCTCCCTCCCTCTTTCCTTTCTCTCAAAAATGAATGTTCTGTCCTCATTTAATGCAAGGCTCTCTCTCTCTCTCTCTCTCTCTCTCTCTCTCTCTCTCTCTCTCTCTCTCTCTCTCTCTCTCTCTCTCATAAACCCATGGCTTTTCATTTTAACCCTGTCCGGTTATTTAAAGAAATATATTAGACACTATTATTTCTGTTATTATTTATATTATTATTATTTTTGTTATTATGATTATTATTGTTATTATTATTATTATTGTTGTTTTTAATGCTAGCACACCAGACATGCTTGTGACAGCCCCAGTGCAGAAGCTATAACACAATTCATGTGGTTTGAAACCTGCGTGCTCGAAATAGGTTGCAGGTAAATTATTTATCAATCCAAGCCGCTTCCTGCCAGCTTCATAATACGGAGAAAAGGATTTAATTTCTCTCTGAAAATCTGTCTTTGCCTTGGCCCAGCCCGCTGCAGCCCGCTGCAGCCCGCTCCAAGCCACTAGGTGGCGCTAGCAGTCAGGAAAAACCACACCTCTCTGTGCTTTACCATACCTCTCTACGCTTCATAATGCTTCCCTATGCTTTAACATACCTCTGTGCTTTACAATGCTTCCCTATGCTTTACCAGACCTCTCTACGCTTTATAATGCTTCCCTATGCTTTACCATACCTCTCTGTGCTTTTACAATGCTTCCTATGCTTTACCATACCTCTGTGCTTTACAATGCTTCCCTATGCTTTACCAGACCTCTCTACGCTTTATAATGCTTCCCTATGCTTTACCATACCTCTCTGTGCTTTACAATGCTTCCCTATGCTTTACCAGACCTCTCTGTGCTTTACAATGCTTCCCTATGCTTTACCAGACCTCTCTGTGCTTTACAATGCTTCCCTATGCTTTACCAGACCTCTCTGTGCTTTTACAATGCTTCCCTATGCTTTACCAGACCTCTCTGTGCTTTTCCAATGCTTCCTATGCTTTACCACACCTCTCTGTGCTTTACAATGCTTCCCTATGCTTTACCATACCTCTCTGTGCTTTACAATGCTTCCCTATGCTTTACCACACCTCTCTGTGCTTTACAATGCTTCCCTATGCTTTACCAGACCTCTCTACGCTTTATAATGCTTCCCTATGCTTTACCAGACCTCTCTGTGCTTTACAATGCTTCCCTATGCTTTACCAGACCTCTCTACGCTTTATAATGCTTCCCTATGCTTTTACATACTTCTGTGCTTTACAATGCTAGTACATTTCGAAATCTAACATGAAATACTGCTGTGCTGCTATTATGGCTTCCGGTAGACTTCTGGCGATATCATTTTGCAGTTTCTTTGATTACATGACGTTAAATAAAAGATCTAAATTATGCTCATATAGTTGTTGTTTTTTAAATGATGTCTCAATACTGAAATTCTAGGCGATGCAAAACTTTTGGCCAGAGCTGCAATGAGTGAATGGAAGCATCTCGTTAGCTACAGCCCCCTTAAAGAAAATCAAAATTAAAGAATCTATATGGGGAATGGAAACCTGAGCTGTCTCGGTCTCGCTCGTTTCCAAGCAGGGGAGACCGATCACGCAAAAGCACGACACAATATATTTGCAAATCCCATTTCTTTACAAATGCCAATTGCCGCAAAACAAACTTCCTGTTTTTTTCTTACTTCCTTTAATCAGCTCTCCCCACTCCTGCTTCCTGTTTGTTTGCAGAGAGGGGTCGACCAGAGGTCAAACACATCCACACTCACAGCACTGCCACCCAGTGGCCGTTGCCTGCAACTGCAACTGCTGCAAGCACGAAGAACCCTCCCCTTTCCATTCACTCGCTGATAGGAAAATTATACCGCCCGACGTGATCCACATTTCTATGTGCAGCAAAGAGAGTTTCAAGTTTCTTGTGCCTTTATCAGAGAAACCAAGTCAAGCAGACCAGCGTTTGGGCAACAGCACAAGAAAAGCAACTGGCTTTAGTGTCACAGACAGCGCCTCCACATGGACAACCAGGGCAACTACAAGCAGGTTAGCAGCAGCAAAACTCAGAAAGGAGAATTCAGTTTAAGATGGTTTAAAATGGTTGATTGAAAAGATACTGATAGATAGATACAGATATATAGATAGTTAGATATACAGATAGACAGATAGATATACAGACAGATAGATAATACTATCTGCAGATTACAATATTATATAATGTATAGATACAGGTTTATCACATAAAACATCTGTATGTATAGATTTAGAAAAGAGACAAACAGACGGATCATGTAAATAAATACATGCGATTGATGAATAAACAGACAGACAAACAGACAGACAGATAAACAGACAAATAGATACAGATAGACAGGTAAACAGACAGACAGACAGATAGACAGGTAAACAGACGGACAGACAGATAAACAGACAGACAGACAAATAGACAGACAGACAGAGATAGACAGATAAACAGACACACACACAAAGTCACAACACATTTTTTTAGAACCAGAGAACTTTTATTTGTTTATTTGCACGTGATTTTTTTTGTTACATTTTAACTTCATCTTCATTTATTCGTTTCTTAATATATATTTTTTCATTTTACAGATCAGCATATTGGTTTATTTTATAAAGAGCTTTTTAAATTATTCAATGTATTTACATAGAAACCTGGGAGGCAGGGAGCACATAGGGAGAGGAGGGGTCAGCGACTGAGCCCAAATTAATGGTGGGGAGCAGGGTGCTGTTAAAGTTCTTCAAACAGGGTTAAATCAATGTAAAACACTTTTTTTATACAACAAACATCAAAAAGACAATAGCTGTGTCCTGTGTCATACGCAGACTTTCAAACCAGGAGAGGAACTCAAAATCACCTGAAGCCTTTCGACAGGTCATTTCAACGCAGAGTTTTAACAGGTGAGGGATTTCAGTGCCAGAGAGAAACGCTGTATAAACATTTCAACAAGTACAGCTGTGGCCAAAAGTTTAGCATCCCCTAGAATTTTAGGACTGCACATTTAGATCTTTTATTTAACACCATGTCATCAAAGAAACTGCAAAATGATACCGTGCAAAAGTCTACCGGAAGCCATAATAGCAGCACAGCAGTATTTCATGTTAGATTTCGAAATGTCACATTGTTTCAATTTGTTTGTCAGTTTTTTCGTTAAGTATAAGGCAAAAACTACAAAGCGCTGGTGTGGAATTCAATATGTTAACAAGGGAACATTATTCAGCAGCTTTCATTGGACTCTATGAAGCTGAGGGAGTTCATTCTATATAGAGGGTGTGGAATTCAATATGTTAACAAGGGAACATTATTCAGCAGCTTTCATTGGACTCTATGAAGCTGAGGGAGTTCATTCTATATAGAGGGGGTGGAATTCAATATGTTAACAAGGGAACATTATTCAGCAGCTTTCATTGGACTCTATGAAGCTGAGGGAGTTCATTCTATATAGAGGGTGTGGAATTCAATATGTTAAGAAGGGAACATTATTCAGCAGCTTTCATTGGACTCTATGAAGCTGAGTGAGTTCATTCTAGATAGAGGGGGTGGAATTCAATATGTTAACAAGGAACATTATTCAGCAGCTTTCATTGGACTCTATGAAGCTGAGGAGTTCATTCTATATAGAGGGTGTGGAATTCAATATGTTAACAAGGGAACATTATTCAGCAGCTTTCATTGGACTCTATGAAGCTGAGTGAGTTCATTCTATATAGAGGGTGTGGAATTCAATATGTTAACAAGGGAACATTATTCAGCAGCTTTCATTGGACTCTATGAAGCTGAGGGAGTTCATTCTATATAGAGGGGGTGGAATTCAATATGTTAACAAGGGAACATTATTCAGCAGCTTTCATTGGACTCTATGAAGCTGAGGGAGTTCATTCTATATAGAGGGTGTGTAATTCAATATGTTAACAAGGGAACATTATTCAGCAGGTTTCATTGGACTCTATGAAGCAGAATGAGTTCATTCTAGAGGGTGATGCAACACCTTTGTCCACAGCTGTAGTGTTTATACAGGAGGGTGTGTTAGGGTTCATATTTATTCCACACACACACACACACACACACACACACACACACACACACAAGCTGTTGTCGTCTCATCCACAGCAATGTTCTCATTACATAGGAACAGCTCTCTAATGGTGGGCTTCTCAGGATGGGATTTCTAATTGGCTAACAGGCATTCCTCAGTGTGGTAGTTTTTAAAGCAAGCGTGTCAGACTCCAGTCCTGGAAGCTCACCGCAGGCTCTCCTGGTTTTCATTCCAACTTGAGCTACTGAATTAACATTGTTGATCTGATTACTTCTTCAATTGGGCAGGTTTCATTTTCTTTCCCCCCCAAGGTCTTTTACAGTCGATGATGATTTAAAAAATGCATTTGATTCAAGGTACACAAGAACAATTAAGAAATTGAGAGCTCGGGGTGGAACGAAAGCCAGACGACCCTTGTGGCCCTCCAGGAGCTGAGTTTGACACCCCAGCTCTCAACGGGTAAATGTGTTCAATCACAAAGTCTATTAAGAGAATTAAACAGACTTAAAACATCCCTAATCTGAACTTCAGGATTCTTTTTTTTGTGTGGAGCTCTGCGCACCCTGTACTGTGTACTTGGATTTCACTCCAATAGTGGGGAATGCCGTTCAACAGGTCAAATAAAACAATGGCTCGCTGGTCCAGTGGTTAAAGAAAGGGTTTTGTTACCAGTGGTTCAATCCCAGCTCAGCCACCGACTCTTTGTGTGTGACCCTGAGCAAGTCACTGAACCTCCTTGTGCTGCGTCCTTCGGGTGAGACGTCAAACAAACAAGGTCCTATTTGAAGTGACTCTGCAGCAGCAGCAGCAGTTGTTGATGATGCAGAGTTCACCCTCCTAGTCTCTGTAAGACGCTTTGGATAAAAGCATCTGCTAAATGACTCATTAATAATAATAATAATAATAATAATAATAATAATAATAGTTTCCCAGGTACAGAAAGGCAGGTCAGGGTGTTTAAAAGGACGAAGCGAGGATCGAGGATTCAAGCAGCGGGGACGATACAAACAGGAATATAAAAACAAGCAGGCAGACTTTCAAACCAGGAGAGGAACTCAAAATCACCTGAAGCCTTTCGACAGGTCATTTCAACGCAGAGTTTTAACAGGTGAGGGATTTCAGTGCCAGAGAGAAACGCTGTATAAACATTTAAACAAGTACAGCTGTGGCCAAAAGTTTAGCATCTCCTAGAATTTTAGGACTGCACATTTAGATCTTTTATTTAACACCATATCATCAAAGAAACTGCAAAATGATACCGTGCAAAAGTCTACTGGAAGCCATAATAGCAGCACAGCAGTATTTCATGTTAGATTTCGAAATGTCACATTGTTTCAATTTGTTTGTCAGTTTTTCCGTTAAGTATAAGGCAAAAACTACAAAGCGCTGGTGTGGAATTCAATATGTTAACAAGGGAACATTATTCAGCAGCTTTCATTGGACTCTATGAAGCTGAGGGAGTTCATTCTATATAGAGGGGTGGAATTCAATATGTTAACAAGGGAACATTATTCAGCAGCTTTCATTGGACTCTATGAAGCTGAGGGAGTTCATTCTATATAGAGGGGTGGAATTCAATATGTTAACAAGGAACATTATTCAGCAGCTTTCATTGGACTCTATGAAGCTGAGGAGTTCATTCTATATAGAGGGGTGGAATTCAATATGTTAACAAGGAACATTATTCAGCAGCTTTCATTGGACTCTATGAAGCTGAGGGAGTTCATTCTATATAGAGGGTGTGGAATTCAATATGTTAACAAGGGAACATTATTCAGCAGCTTTCATTGGACTCTATGAAGCTGAGGGAGTTCATTCTATATAGAGGGTGTGAATTCAATATGTTAACAAGGAACATTATTCAGCAGCTTTCATTGGACTCTATGAAGCTGAGGGAGTTCATTCTATATAGAGGGGGTGGAATTCAATATGTTAACGTAACATTATTCAGCAGGTTTCATTCGACTTTATGAAGCACAAGGAGTTCATTCTATAGGGTGGTGGTGCAAAACTTTTGACCAGAGCTGTGGGTTGGCCAAGGTAGGCAGGTTCCAGTTTCTCTACAGAGCAGTTATTAATCAGCAGGTGATTCAGGGAGGCTCCAGACAGGTAGGATGTTTCGGCTGGTAAAGACTCACAAGAGGTATTGAGTTGAGGGCAATCACATTTATCCAGAGATCTCATTGGAGAATCATCCTCCGAAAACATGTTGATTCCTGGAACTGTCTTATAGTCTAGCTGCTATAGTTAGCAATCCCCAAACACTGTGTTCTGACTGCTGTAGTCAGTAGTTTCAGTCAAGCCTTACTTCTGTACACGGGGCAATGCTGGGGCGGGACCACACTGTCAAACCCAGCAGAACTACAGCAGCCCAGCGTATGCAGTTCTAATCTAGTGTCTTAATAAATAACGCACGCACGCACGCAAACAAAACAAAACAAAACAGAAAGCTGAGCTGAAAGCAATTTAAAAATCAGTCCTGTTCTCTTACATGCAGACAGAGAGACAGAACGAGGTCCAACTGGTTTGAACTGGGACACTGTCTGGCAGTCCCAGTTTGGCACACGGCACATAAAGGCAACCTTTTCTCCTTGCAGGTTCTTTCATAGCCAATGGTAAAAACATGCTTCCTGAAAAAGGACCATTTCTTGTTTTGTAGCTGTGAGTACAGCGGTAGAGATTCAGACTGCATGAACTTGCAGGCGAAGCTTTGGCCCGGGTCTCTGACTGGGCTGGGTTTCCATACACACTGCATGCCTTAAACACAGACTAGGAGTGCAGCTTATATTACCTGAATGATGGCATCACTATCCTCATTGCAACTTTGAAGAAGTACTATATAATATAATATACAGACATAAAAACAAATATTGAACCGTGTTTTTTGTCAATATTTGTGCAGAGCTTATTTGCATGTACTACCTTTGCTGTTGCTAAATCGTGCTACTTTACAGGATGTGACTCTCTTTCCAGGACTCGAAACTGACTTTGCTTTCAAACTTGGCGATTCCTTCACCAGCTGAAATTCAAATCTAAAACTCGATTGATCCCTTTGAAAGGGTGATGCGATTTGGTGACTCTGCTCTGCCTGGATCGCTGGGTTTATCTCAGAGAACACTTCTGATGCCTGTGAAATCATTCCAATCCACAGATCAATAATAATAATTAAAGCTCCAACTTTTTCGGTGCTTATTTATTTATTTTGTGTATTATTTATTTATTTAGTTATTTATTTTGCGGGTACCCAAAATATTGTTGTAATAATAACAAATCAAATTTGTCTTTATTAAAAACATCCTGTTAATTCTGCAAAAACCTTCAGGAGATGCTGAAACTGAATGTGAACATGTCCCCCAAACACTGAGTGCACAATTCTCCCAACAGTTTACCACGTTAAATCTGCACACTACACAAATCTGCAGTTTTCTCATGCTTTACAAAGTTTTACTATTCAATTACCATAGTTTGCCATGGTTTACCATACAGTACCTCTCTGTGATTTACAATGCTTGCCTATGCTTTATCATGCTTTCGCTGTGCTGTATTACACTTTGCTGTGCTTTTACAATGGGACACTTTTATAAGGGTTAGTTTACCCTGTTTTTTTTATATATATATGTTTCACCATACCTCTCTGTGCTTTACTACACTTTGCTATGCTTTTAACTTTTACAAAGGAAGGACTTACAGTAAAGGACTCCTGTGTAACTTGTGAATAGCAAATCAGAAAGGGATACAGTCTTTGGAAATAAATACCAAAAAGTCCAAGCCCTTAATTAATGATTAGATCATAAAAAAGCCTGTTTGCAGACCTAAATGGAAACCCAGCACCAGGTGAACCCAGGCCAACCCACTTCCTGCTCCGTATCTGTTAGGATCACGGCAGTATCTGTTAGGATCACGCTACTCAACATGCAGCAACAGGACTCTCCCAAAGTCACTGCTGCTGGTCCCGTGGCGCTTCGGGAAAATGCTTTCAATCCCTTCACCTCCGGGAATAACGTTCCACTTCCCAGCGCTCCGAACAGCCTGCGTTACTCTGGTCCACCTGTATTTCAGAGTCGTCAGTCTGTATAAGATCGGGGTGCAGACTCAGAGATGTCATCACTTGTTACTGTTTGAGTTTGCTTCGCTCAGTTGCAAAAGGTCTTTGAGGCTACGCAGGATTACATGGGTTTGAGTTTCGTGAATCGCAGGCTTTCGTCTTTCTTTCTTTCTCTTTTTTTTCTCCCCCCCCCCACATGAAGTTACAATGGGTGTTCATGCACCTGATGTTTTTGCCCTCGTGCTTTTCCAGCCAGCGCTGCCACAGTCAGTGTGATTCTGTTTTGGGTGGAATAAGACAAGGCAGGCGCCTCAAAACACGTCCCTGCCGGCAGTCTGTGCGGTCTGAGCACGGGGGGCTGCAGCAGAACGTCTCATTGGGATGGGCTCTGATATCTGGACGATACTTCAATAGTATATAACTAGTTTAACTGTCTCAGATTGATAAAGTAAACAGCAGCAGCACAGCCAGGCCTGGTTAGTATAGTCTGCAGTATAATCCAGGCTGAGACACTAACCGAGGAGCGGTCTGCTTTGTGTGTACATATTAAAGACTGCGGGGGGCGCTGTTTATGCACCAGCAGGTTTAGACACTGCATAAAGTCTCATTACCCAGCGCTTCAGCTTTGAAGATTTCCTTGAACACCAGTTTTGCCTCGTTGTAGCCCACAAATGTTGGGATTCAACCAAAATGTTACGGCTTAGCATCACTGCAGTCATCAGTCATGTTGCTGTCCGTATTTGAATAGTGCTTTATTACAGCCGCCTATATGTTATTTTAATTTTAGTTCCACTCTCCCAGGGTCAGTAGTTTCGTTAGTGGGAGTCCCCTCCCCTCCCCCCCCCCATCTTGAGGGTTAGAGGCCAAGGGGGCGTGGCCTCCAGGTTACCTAGAGGAGGGGCTACTGCATTCGGAGGCGGGGCAACAGAACTGATGAGCGAGGTCATCATCTTCATCTTCTCTGAGAGAGAGAGAGAGAGGGGGAAGATAGGGAGAGCAGGAGAGGGGGTGAGAGAGGACGAGGGATAGAGAGGGGGGAAAGACAGACAGATACAGGAATGCAGCGTGTGAGAGAATGAGGAGGGGGGTTCAGGGAGAAATCAAACACTCAAATCTCATTTCTAAGCTGCCTGGCCAAAGCAGAAAGCCTTTCTTCAGGTCTGTTTCAGGGAAAGCAGCAGCAACTATGTATTTTTTGTATACAACTGCTAAGAAATAAATAAAAACAATAATAATAATAACTTGTAAGTGTTTTAGAAGGAGGTGTGACTAGAAAGAACCAATGCAGCTGCATGCAGAATCTGTTATGAAAATTAAACAGAATACAGTGGATAAAAAGCACTGCACACATGCTACAAACATGAGCCATCATAGTGTTTATTAAAATATTATCCAACGCTATTTTTGTCTCAAAACCTTGATTCTGTTCTATTTTTAAACAAGGCCTCAGCACTAACGGGTATCATCTACAAAATTTAATTTAATTTAATTTAATTTAATTTAATTATAAAACATGAAAGAAATCAGCTGCCGTTGCAGCTGTGTTACACCAGATGGCAGAATGACCCAGACACAAGCCCTGCTGCTGCTGCAACCAGTCCTGGGGTTCAGAGCTCCCCTCAGAAGTCTATTATTATTATTATTATTATTATTATTATTATTATTATTATTATTATTATAATAATATTGAAATGATCAGGAGCCAGGAGTTTGAGCAGGGTTAGAAACTCACTGCTGCACCCAGTCCTGTGGTTCAGAGCTCCCCTCAATGAAGTCTATTATTATTATTATTATTATTATTATTACTATTATTAATATTGAAATGATCAGGAGCCAGGAGTTTGAGCAGGGTTACAAACTCACACTAGCCCTGCTGCTGCTGCTGCTGCTGCACCCAGTCCTGGGGTTCAGAGCTCCCCTCAATTATATTACATAATAAGCAGCCAGGAGTTTTAGCCATCAGGCCCTTGTTAAATAAAATGTTCCTCCCTTATAGCTTCATGAACAATTCGCAAACCTACACACTCACAAGTGAGGCTTAGTCACACTGTGATGTGAAGTGCGGTGCATTAACTCCGAGCCCATTTACCGGGAAAGAGAGGAAAATTCTCTTCCAGCCGGAAGCCTAACCGCCGTTGATTGGGTGCTCCATTGTAAAGCTGAGGGAAGGACAGCTTTGTGGTTTTGGAAATCGCCACGTTAATGAATGGATGTATTTAATACCTGCCGATATAAATGCCCCCCCCCCCCACAGCTCAGGCTTTGCAGCACGCTCTCACACGCTGCTCAGTTTATAACAGCATTTACTTGTTTCACTGCAGCAAATTATACAGACAGAGTCACAGGTGAAACACATTGTGCTTGCTAAGTGCTGGCGTTCCAGCTGTAACCATGGAAACATGGCTTGTGTGGAGTGGCTGGCTTATGAAAGCGTATGTTCTCTGTCCTTAGTGTTAAGAATCAGATTTAGATTTTAAAAAAAAATTGGGAAAGCATTTTTGTAAAAGAAATTAATGAACAAATCTGATTACATAACTTCTGGTTATAACTTGACACGAGAGGACTGCATCTCAACAGCAGCATGGTCTTCATTATTCTGCACAGAAAACCTAATCCCCAAACCTGACTTTTGAAGTCACTATCATTTGCTTAAAATGCAGTAATTGAGAACTGCCCAGCTCTGGGTGCAAAAGTTTAGCATCACCTAGAATTGTAGGATTGAGACCTGATAAAAAAAAAAAAAAAAACTATATGAACATAATTTAGATCTTTTATTTAGCATCATGTCATCAAAGAAACTGCAAAATGATATCACCAAAAAAAGTCAACCAGAAGGAAGCCATAATAGTAGCACAGTAGTATTTCATGTTAGATTTTGAAACGTCACATTTTTTGTCAGTTTTTAGTATATGGAAAGCGCTGGTGTGTAATTCAATACGTGAATGTCACATTGTTCAGCAGGTTTCACTCGACTTTATGAAGCAAAATGAGTTCGTTCTATAGATTGATGCAAAACTTTTGGCCAGAGCTTTAATTATTCCGCAAAATATATGAATTAAACACAGCGCACAAGAAGTCGTTCCCTGAGTAATTCTGTTTATTTCAGTGTGTGTAACGAAAGTATTAGTTTAAACCCAAATTAAACAGCTGAATTGCATATACTTAACAAAAAACTGACAAGAATTAAAAAAGACATTTCGAAATCTAACATGAAATATTACTGTACTACTGTTATAGCTTCCAGTAGTCTCGGGCGATATCATTTTGTAGTTTCTTTTATTACATGATGTTAAATAAAAGATCTAAATTATGTTCATATAGGATTTTTTTTTTTTAAATGATGTCTCAATCCTAACATTCTAGATATACATTTAATGTAATTGGTTGATTTCTTATCACTATAAAATATCCCAAACTTGGAAGTAAAGGAATATCATCTTGTCTGCTTCTACAATACAGAATAGGGGTCTTTCATTAAGACACCAGTAAAACCCGGACTGGCTCAAACTGCTGTGGAAGAGGAGTCTATTAACAAACCCTGCCTGAGAAAGGATTTCTGCTTCAGAGAAGGTAGGGTTCAGAATCGAGGGGGTTGCTCATGAAATCAACACACAAACTCTGCTTGTGGTGTCTTATTTTTATTTTCCAGACATCCTTCGATAAGCGATTAAGCAGCGCTCGGCAGGGAGGTTTTGGAAGGCGGACGATGATTTATTCCCATTGAGTCTGCCCAGCTGTGCTCTCAGGAGGGGGTCGGGATCAGACACGGGGAGCACACAGCGAGCATCGTGTGGTTTGCACAGAAAACAGTTACCAACCAAATCCGGCTCTTATCAGCCAGCACTGATTGCTGACGACTTCAGACAGGGGGTAGATTCAATATATATATATATATATATAGTTGTCTTGGAAACTTTAATGACCAATAAACTGTATTTGATTTATTTAAAACAAAACAAAAAAAAAAATTGAAATAACTTATCAAGTTTTGCGAAAAAGGTCAAAAATCTGACTCTGAGGCGCACACACACACAGGCACGCAAGTTTCGGCTTCATTTTAGATTGCAGTCATAATACTGAAAAGGCTTTTAGTAAGGGCTGTGGGTGCAACCAAAAAATAATAATAATAATAATAATAATAATAATAATAATAATAATAATAATTGCAGACTTTTAACCTTCTATTAATCCAGCTGTGGTTTTACCCTCCAAGGGAAAAAAAGTCACACCTTCATCTCTTGAATATTCCGGATTTATAAGCAACCCCCCAATTCTGACACCACATTTAACTAGGCAGCTATATGCAAATATCAAACAGACTGCATATATATATATATATATATATATATATATATATATATATATATATACACATATATATACATACATATATACATGCTAAGAGAGAGAGAAACAGAATGAGAGAGAGAAAGAGGGTAAGGATAGGTTGGTTCATAGCGGTCTGACTGGTAGAAAAACACTCATGTCTGGAATTTCAAATGATTCAAATCAAGTCTTCTCTTGATAACTAAAGTCCAATTCCAGATTGCTCGGGGCCCAAACTCGTCCGATTCGAGTTTATATTTGGATGACTCAAGCCCTGGTTGAAACCCAGAGACTCAAGTGACCCTGCCGGTCTCACCCCCACACCCCCCCCCCCCCGCCCCGCCACGATTAGCACTAATCCTGGTGAAAGCTTCTTTAGGGTAAAAGAGGGGAGGGTTAGCGCTAACCAGCCCACAGCCTACAGTTAAATCCTGGAGTTGAAATACTAGACACAAGATGCCAGCCGATCAGCGATGGAGCAGTGACAGGCTTACACAGGGTACAGTGTGACTGGCGGATAGATTGAGTGTGAGAGAGAGAGAGAGAGGATGGAGAGAGATGAGAGAGATGGGTTCGTCAGGGCCGGGTGGCTAACCATTGCCTGCTGTGGGGTCTTGACAGATCAATAGATCAATATGTCAATATATTGACTCAGTGATAGGCAGGCAGGATATTGAGTGCCTGGGTGATAGGCGCTGAGGACTAAAAAGGACGGACAGTGGGACACTGATTGTGATATTAATCGGGGTGGCTTGGTGGACAGACAGAAGGGGGTATTGTATTAGGAGTCTGTGTGAACGGCAGGCAGGCAGTGAGAGAGAATGGGGAGAATGGGCGTCTGAGCTGATCTTTACCTGCACTGTTAGATATAAACATAAAACATAAAAAATACAGTCAAACAGAAGGATACTGGGATATTAACTAAGTGATGGAGAGAGAGAATATGAAGAGGATATTATATTGTCTGGGTAAAAAACAGGGAAAGACAAATCGATAGCATAGGGGTCTGCTCCACACAGCTGTGGCCAAAAGTTTTGCATCACCTAGAATTTTAAGATTGAGACATAATAAAAAAAAATAAAAAAACGATAGAAACATAATTTAGATCTTTTATTTGACATTGTGTAACTACAAAATGATATCGAAAAAAAAAAAAAAAATCTACCGGAAGCCATAATAGTAGTATTTCACATTAGATTTCGAAATGTAACATTTTTCAATTTTTTGTCAGTTTTCCTTGAAGTATATGGAAAACTACAAAGCGGTGTGTAATTCAATATGTTAACGTCACGTTATTCAGCAGGTTTCATTCCACTTTGTGAAGAAAACTTAGTTAATTCTATATAGAGGGTGATGCAAAACAATTGTATATAGAGTCTGGCTGAATGACAGAGAGTCAGTGAGGGATGGGTGGGTGAATGGAGAGTATGGGGCTCTGGTCTTGCCCTTACCTGCCCTGTTATAAATATATATATATATATATATAGAGAGAGAGAGAGAGAGAGAGAGAGAGAGAGAGAGAGAGAGAAGAGAAAGAGAGAGAGACAAACAGAGAAAGATACTGTGTACACGAATATTTCTATCAAGTGGGCTGGGTGAATGACAGAGACAGGCAGCGAGAGGCAGTGAGAGAGGGAGCGAGAGAGGGATGGGTGGGTGGGTGAATGGAGAGTATGGGGCTCTTGTCTTGCCCTTACCTGCCCTGCTCGGAGTGTCTTGCACTGGGGTGAGTGCTGGGCAGTAGGTGGGCGGGCGGCTGGGGCAGGCGCAGACGTGCTGGGCAGCAGTACTGGTGGTGAGACGGGTGGTTGTGGGAGGCTGGCGCTGGGTGATGGAGGCTGAGGGGCTGGTGGTGGCTTTGAGAAGGGTTCGAGAGGTTTAGCGGCAGGCAGGGATGGAGGGAGGCAGTAGTAGCACAACTAGCGGTAGCAGTAGTAGTGGTGGTGGAGGAAGGAGGAGGAGGAGACCTGACAGAGAGATAGAGAGAGAGAGAGAAAGAAAGAGAAAGAGAGAAAGAAAAAGAGAGAGGTAGAGAAAAAAGAGAAAAAAAAACGTCAAGAAAAAAACGACAACAAGCAGCTTTTACAAAAGCAACTCAAACAAGCAGAAACGGCTGAAAAAGAGACGTGGTAAAAAAAAAAAAAAACAGGACGAGAAGAACGACAACAAGAGAAAGGGGGAGGGGAGGGGGGGGAGACGGGGGACGGGGGTTGTACCGCCAGGATCAGAAACGACAGCAGCAGCCCGGTCCATACACATGTAAAATAAAACAACGACCAGAATAACAACAATGAGGATATGGGCGAGGGCTGGACAGTCAGCGTGCTACAACCACGGCAACAACAACAACAAAAAAAAAAAAGAAAAAAGAATAAAGAGAGAAAGAGAAAAGGGTAGAAAGAAAAGAGAGAGAGGAAGGAAGAATGAAGGAGCAGAGGAAGAAAGAAAATGCGGACGGGCAGAGGAGAAAGAGGGAGAGAGGTGAAAAAGGGGACGGAGCGAGAGAGGGAGAAGGCAGCAGGGTGATTAGCAGGGCACTTAGTTCAGTCAATGAGCTTCACAGAACACTGTCCGGAAGTTAAGTTTTGACTGAGTGATGCGAGTTATGGACGGGCATTGAGATTTTCCCCCGCCGTTGCTTCCTCTGCAAGTAATAAGCTACATGAACCGGGCTGCTAAGAAATCTGGAGGGAGAGTGACACTGAAGGGAGGGGAGAGGCAGAGAGGGTGAGTGGAGAAAAGAAATGGGAGAGAGGGATCAAAAGAGGGTAAGAGAGGGTGGGAGAGGGAGATGGTGAGAAGAGGGAAGGAGATAATGAAGGAGTAAATCCATCAAGTAGACAGGAACAGGAAGGGAGGGGTCTAGGGAGGTGAGGGAACCTGAGAGAGAAGGGAGGGAGGGAGGGAGGGAGGGAGGTAGGGTTCAGGTAAAGAGACTATCCACATAAAGGCCAATGCACTGCGGTTTCTGTATCCGAATTTAAAGTACAAAATGACGGCACACATATTAGATTAATAAACATCAAGACATCAAGTCCTGTCATTGGTGGAGGAATAGAAATCAAGGATATCTGTGGGGAGAAAAACTCACGTGCTCAGTGGATTGTGAGTAAACGCACTTTTTAAAAAAAACGTATTAGACGGCTTTGATTGAACAGCTCTTAGAAATATGACATCACGGATTGAATATTCAGAGTGTTTGGTAGAGTACATCACACATGGTACTTTGAAAACATACCACATTCTCTCCTGTGTTACAATATACATCGAAATCACTTTCTAAATCAAAGTGTGAGGAATCAACCGATTAAGGGATCAAATTCCAGTCCTGGACTCTTATCCGATGTACAAAGAACATAGCGTTCAATTCTAAAACACTGTTTTTATATGTTTAACTGTTACTAGCTGTAGCATCATTTTTTATATATATATTTTTTTTAATAAGCAGGTTGACTCTTCTGAAAAGAGACTTCATGTCCTCTAATACAGTGAGAGACTAAATCCACCACGGACTGCATGCTAGAATACACAGCAGGTTGTGGATCACTTATGCCAGATGGTATATGTAACAGGTAAATTATTAAAATGTACCATAATGTAAGGGTATGGTAATGTACCAGAAAATCACCCCAAATGCACCACAGGCTGTAAAATAGAAACTATACAGCGCAATGGATCCCTGATTGTATGCAACATATGGGGGCCTTTTTTTAATTTTCCGCTATGCTGTCTTATTCACTTTCAGTAATGAAGCTCTGAGGAACATATTTTCCGCAAGGTCGCAATTACATTCTGCAAGACAGACCCATGCAACTCTTTCCTAGCAAACTCCCAGAAGAGCAGAGACAAAAAAACGGGTCTCAGAACTGTTGCTGTGTTTTATAGCAAATGCTAAAAACACAACATCGGAACAACGTAGTCACCGGTGCAGCCCAGAACAGGCCCCTGAAACCATGGCAACTGGAGGAGGTGGGACCCAGTCCCAGGATGTGTAAAGCACTTCCTGTATCAGGGACAATACTATAAAACCTACAAGACAGCGAGACATGAGACAGTACTCCGGCACTGTCCTGTACACGGGGCAATGCTGGGGCAGTTCTAATGTAGTGTCTTATACTGGCATTGCCTGCTGTGTGCTGGGCAGAGCCTCGCTGTGCTGTCCTGTCGTACACACAGGGCACTACTCATAGGACGGCACTATAAAATGCTCACATACACTTACGCTTAATGAAAAGACGCCTCTCTCTCTCTCTCTCTCTCTCACGCCCACACCGCTCTCGACATGCACACTTGTGATAAATCACTGTGTTTCCACGGCAACTGTTCTCGGAGAACTCAAGTGTTTGTCCTGATGCCACACCCCCTTTCTGCTGCGGCAGGATCATTAACCCCTTCTTGTACCTCTTATCACTGCTGGGGAGGGACCACACTGTCAAACCCAGCAGAACTACAGCAGCCCAGCGTATGCAGTTCTAATGTAGTGTCTTATACTGGCATTGCCTGCTGTGTGCTGGGCAGAGCCTTGCTGTGTGCTGGGCAGAGCCCCGCTGTGTGCTGGGCAGAGCCCCGCTGTGTGCTGGGCAGAGCCCCGCTGTGTGCTGGGCAGAGCCCCTGTGTGCTGGGCAGAGCTGTGTGCAGAGCCCGCTGTGTGCTGGGCAGAGCCCGCTGTGTGCTGGGCAGAGCCCCGCTGTGTGCTGGGCAGAGCCCCGCTGTGTGCTGGGCAGAGCCCCGCTGTGTGCTGGGCAGAGCCCGCTGTGCTGTCCTGTACATGGGGCAATGCTGGGGCGGGAACACACTGTCAAACCCAGTAGAACAACGTTGTAAGTGTATCAATGCAGTTTTACTGCAACAGAAATGCCCTGCGGTTTGTTTAACAGCCATTCTCAGGCAGCGGCTTTCAATTTGTTGTTTCTTTTTAGAGGGTGTTGCTAGGGGCAACAGTTATAAGATGCTGTTGGTTGCCCTGGTAATTGAAGCAGATTATCCAACTCTTTAACAAGCTAACCCAAGAGTTATTATCAGTAAAAAAAATCCAAAAATATGCAGATTTATTCTATTTACTACTCACGAAACACACAAACAAGTACGACAAGACGCCATTAAAGTGGAGTGCAAGAGTGCCGACAATAATGACAGAGCTACTGGGCTGTAGCAGTTTAATCTGCAGCATTATATATTTTATATATATATATATATATATATATATATATATATATATATATATATCCTGACATGTATATTTCCCCATGCCTTCCTCCATGTTATTACCATAGTGCACCTTGTTTGATTGTTTTTTTTTAATTTACCATACCTCTCTGTGCTTTAGCCTCCGCTGTGCATTATTACATGTTGCTGTGCTTTTACTAAGATGGTTGAGAGCGGTGGAGACACGCTTTATTCAGTCAAAGATTACAGCCCTCAACCTGCAATCCCTTATAAAAGTGTCCCCTAGTAAAAGCTTTTACCATCTCCCCTTATAATCAAGCAGGACACAGCAATGAAACAGTCCCGCATCCAGCGAAGTACGAAAGAAAGACAAGATAACGCCGGCAATGAAAGAAAAGAGACAAAAATGAAGGGTGTGTTAAGTAAGTGAGCGGCTCCGAGCTCACTCAGACCGCTGATGAAATTCGCTCCGCAGCGCTGAGCTGCTCAGAGGGAGCAGAACTGAGCGTGCCGTTAAGTGGGTTCTTTCACTGAGCGGCTGTGAGCGGCTGACTTACTTAACGCGCCCTAAACGCTCAGAAGAATCACATTCCGATTGCTCGCACATCATCTCAACCCTTTTATTTTCTTTATTCATGCAGCAAGTGGTTGTTAATGCATCATGTTAATGCGTCGCATTACGGGACAGCATGTTGCCACTGGTTACCGTTGTGATGTCATAATAAATATCCCGCCTTCTGCGGTTCCATTGCCTATTGAGTTTTATTTAGGTATCTTTTTTATTTTTATTTATTTTGGGATAAAGAAGATACCGCATAGTCCCGTGCTGTGTCCATGTGATTATATCAGTTATACAAGCCCATGTCGTATGTGCTATAGGTTTTCATGGAAAGAGCATTGCGATTTTGACAAAGAACCATCCCAAAGCTTTCCTCACGGTGAAAGTGCCAAGGGTAAACGCAAATTCCAGAGTACATTTAAAATATATATATATATATATATATATATATATATATATATATATATATATATATATATATACATTTCTGAAGCATCTTGAGCACCTAAACAATTAAAACAATTTAAAATTAAAAAAGTAAACTGTGACGTAGCTGTTTAATATGACCGTCCAGATTTCACTGCCTCAACAAAGCCTTTTCACATCAACACCACCTTACCACAAGCCATTATGCAAAAGAAGGCACTGGAGACAGACTGCTTAACTCGTCTAGTTTCACCTCAAAAACACTGATGAAGGCACTGGAGCCCAAACGCTGGTCTGCTTGACTCGGTCTCTTCTAGTTTCAATAACACTGATGAAGGCACTAGAGCCCAAACGCTGGTCTGCTTGACTCAGTCTCTTCTAGTTTTTCCAATTTCTGTTTCATAAATTCAACATTTCTGTTTCGGTACGCCAAAATATTTTTTTATATACGGTATCTTGATCTCCGAATACAGACTAGAATACAGACTGGCATTCTCACAAGTCTTATACCATTAGAGTTAACTAATATTACATTCATATTAACAGTGATTAGTCTTGTACTGTAAGATACAGACAAATTAGGTTAACTGGCAGTAACAAGTTGTACAGTATTACAGACAGAACAGTAGTTTTATACCGTAAAAGACAGCATTACTGAAAAGATCAATGTGCTGAACATACAGCATCAGCCTACATTGTTCAGCAGACAGCAGTCTTATACATTATAAATGGGGATAGGAGTCAAATGGACAGAATCATTTCAATAATCCATCATATGGGCAAGTTACAAGTCAGCTGACAAAAGATATTAATTGGCTCCGTCTTCAGCCAAAACTTCTTTTTTTTGTTCTTTCAAACTTTTCAGACTGGTGCAGTGCTCTCCTGTGTGTTCTGTAGTCTAGTTTCAGGACACAGATTTACCGCAGAGAAGAAGGCAGCGGCTGCACGAGTCAGTAATGCTATGCTCTTCACTGTTTTAAATGGACTGTGAGGTTCAGTTTGTGAGGTGAGGAGGGGTGGGTGGTTAACACATAGAACAGCCACGCAGGTCAGAATTGGCGTCAGAGGGAGGGGGAAGTTCAATCCCAGGAACAGCCAGCAGGGAGATCTGCTGTTTCCATAGAGATCGACCCCCTTTATATCTCAGCGTTGCATAAGTTAGATTCAATTGACTCAGTTTTGTTAAACATTAATCCGCTTGCTACAAGTTTGGTATCGCAATAAAATATTAAAAAGACAGCATTTTTTTTTTTTTTTTTTTTTTTAATTGATCAGGTTTCACTGACCCCCTCTCCGGTCCCGTAACAGACTGAACCTCGCAATGGTCCAGCTAGAATGAAAAGCGAGTGAGAGAAAATAAACGAGTGTTACAGACCTTCCCTGCTTCGAAGAGTCCCCGTCAGACCTGAAAGAAAAAGACAAAGAAAGAAAAAAAAAACACAGGTTAGAAAATTCATTACCGCAGGTTTTTTACACTGTCAAACCCAGCAGAACTACAGCAGCCCAGCGTATGCAGTTGTAATGTAGCGTCTTACACTGGCATTGCCTGCTGTGTGCTGGGCAGAGCCTCGCTGTGCTGTCCTTTACACAGGGCAATGCTGGGGCGGGACCACACTGTCAAACTTGGTAACGCTAGGAAACCCATTAATCTGTTATAAAAGTGTACCACTGTTTACAAAAGCGTTTATATTCACTCCACTGTGGACTCAATAGACTTAACGTAGTTCATTTGTACAGTATGCTGCTCCATGCTTGAGAGTTTACTGAGGCTTTCACCAAGCTTGTCTGTACATTGGTTTGCTCTCATTTGAAATGGGAGTGAGTATGGGGACAGATCAAAAGAGAGAGAAAGTGTGAGAGAGAGAGAAATAAAAAAGAGAGAGTGTTTAGATCCAATTACAGCGTCAACACTGACTCATCTCTGCAGCAGAAAAAATGAATTGACAGCATCTAATACTAGAGGACCACTTAGGCTTAACCCACTGTACATGCAGAGGCGATGGAGAATGTTGTAAAACAACTGACACACAGAGCTATACTGTTTGTCAAACTGAGAAGGATTGTGATCGGCACTCTCTGTCTGACTGTCTGCCTGCAGCTTGAATGAAATCGAACTATGGAAGCGTATTGCAAACTATACTATTAAAATAACACTGCAGCTTAACGGGGGTCCGAAAAAAACAGCGTTCGCGCCCCCCCCCGCCCAACCCCCCCCCCCCCCACGTGTTGCTGCAACTGCTTAAATAACGGACCTGTCATTTTCATTGTTAACATCCACATAAGTCTGTTTCAAAGCTCTTTAAAATGTCCGCTCTAGTGCACTGCAAGAAAAGTGATTAAAAAAAAAACATAACAACAAGTGCTAACATGAAATACCGTGCCACTATTACGGCTTCCGGTGGTGGACTTTATCGTAGCGATATTTGCCAAGACAGAGAGACATTGGCAGGCAGTGATCCATACGAAGAGGGTGCCCCCTAAAAAGATGAACAACTCAAGCAAACAGCACAGGGTTGTTTAAACCACACTCCCCCTCTCTCACTGTGAGTGCTGCTTAGCCCTCCTCCCTGTCAGTGACGTGCCAACCCCTGCCTGTCAAGAGCTGCCTGAGCAGGTGTGAGTGTGGGGGAGGCAGTGGATTCACACAGACACTGCCATCTGCTGAAACTGTGCGGGAGAGAGAGAGAGAGAGAGAGAGAGAGAGAGAGAGAGAGAGAGAGAGGGAAAGAGGGAGTGGAGAGAGAGACAGAGAAAAAGGGTAGAAATAGAGAGGGACAGAATGGAAGGGAGAGGGAGAAAAGAGAGCGAGAGAAGAGAGGGAGGAGAAAGTAGGAGACAGTCCAAAGAATGTAGAGAGTTAGGGAGGGAGAAAGCAGAAGGGACAGAAATAGAGAGGAAGAGAGAAAGAGATAAGGGAAGAGAGTGTGTGAGACAGAGGAAGGAAGAGAGAAGGCAAAGGGTCACAAAAAAGAGGGAAGGGGTAGAGAGAGAAGAGGGAGTGAGAGGAGAAAGAGATGGCAGGCAGAGAAAGGGAGAGGAAAGAGGGAGAGGGAGGGAGACAGACATGGAGAGAAAGAGGTTGAGGGAATAAAATAAAACAAATCAAGAAAATAAAGCTTGTTGAATATGAAGCTCGTTACAGAAGGCACAGCTACCCTGTCACAGTCTGATCAGATGGGTTATTATATAAACTCCTGCCTCCCCCTGGGCTTGCTCCTCTCTCTCACACATTCTCACACAGTCAAGCAGCCTTTCACACCCCCTGACCCAGACAACACACCCCACGGCACAGCCGGGAGCTGGGAGCAGAAGAGGCCAGGTGTGGGAGTGTGGGAGGGAGGGAGAGAGGGCTGCAAGCAGACTTAAGGCTTCCAGCTCTGGCCAAATGATGGAAGCCATAATAGTAGTTCAGTAGCATTTCACGTTAGATTTCAAAATGTCACATTTTTCAATTGTTGTCACATTGTTAATGTCACATTATTCAGCAGGTTTCATTCCACTTTACGAAGCACTTTTTAGTTCATTCTATAGGGTGATGCTTTTGGCCACAGCTGCATGCGATCTGGAAGAGAGCTAAACTGTACCCCTGTGAGTTACTTTTAAAGTGCGTTAGCTTTGAGCGATCCGTCAAATAGCCAAAATCTCCATTAATGAAGCAAACCACATTGCATGTTTTATTTTCTGTAACAGCGTGACATAATGGAGCAAAACGAAACAGGTTTAATGCAAAAAGAATACCGATCTAAACTTCAGAAATGCTTGATACTTTAGTCCTTTCTAAACGCTCAGCACTATTGAGGGTTTGAGGGTTATGGGTGGAATTAGCCTTTGGAAAATCGGGAAAGTGAGATTCGCTTATCATGTTTTGGGCACTTACTGAATGTGCCAAATTCAGAAAAACAAACTCCAGTAATCCCTCGGTAGAACAGAACGGTAGAAGCTTTTCACCTTGCACTGTGAAAGGAAGGAAAGCCAGTTGGATATTTTGCTCTGTGGGCAAAAATCTCCCCTCCTGCTGTGACTCCCTGCTTTGGAATATGGCACCCAGCTATTCCCTTGCAATTGTCAGATATCATAATTATTACCTCCCCTGGGGCTGCTTAGCAATGATCGGAAATCGTGCAAACACTTCCCAGATAAACCCTAATTAAAGCTCTCTTTTCCAGCCCCTGTGTATTACAGGAACGCAGTGGCGTTTAGCGGGCTAATTAGATTAAAAACTCCACTGACAAGACGGCGGCCGCGGGAGATTTGACATCAAAGACCGAAGCTGCGCGGGTCCTGGAGGCGACCCACACTGTTTACAGAGCATCTCTTATTTACAACCACAGCCTGGAGAGGAACTAGCAAAGAGCCCATAGGAACGCCAGGTGATGCAGGCTGACAGACAATACGTAATTCCTGGGTACTTTTACGAGGCACAGAAAGAAAAATACAGACTTGAGCGAACTGTTTTTTTTTTTACTAAGAAATGCAGCTAATTCTGTCTCTCTCTCTCTCTCTCTCTCTCTCTCTCTCTCTCTCTCTCTCTCTCTAGATCAACCACGCTCTTCTCACCCACACACACAATCTCTTTCTCTCTCTCATATCAGCAGGATCTCACCTACACAAAACGCACTGCCTCCTTGCAGGCTCATGCAGGCTGGAGCACTCGTGCAAATTGAGATCTTTCAGGTCCCATTATGAGAGGTCAAAGACACCCACTGACACACACAAAGAAACACAGATACACCCACACACACACACCCACACACTGACACACACACAGAGAAATACAGATACGCACACACACACCCACACACTGACACACACACAGAGAAATACAGATACGCACACACACACCCCACACTGACACACACACAGAAATACAGATGCTCGTACACACACACTGGCACACACACAAAGAAATACAGATACGTGCACACACACACTGACACACACAAAGATATACAGATACGCGCGCACACGCACACCCGCACACTGACACACACACAGAAATACAGATACGTGCGCACACACACACACACACACTGAAATACAGATGTGCGCACACACCCACACACACACACACACTGACACACACACAGAAACACAGATGTGCGCACACACCCACCCACACACTGACAGTCAGATACACGCACTAACATACTGACACAAACCCACACCCACACCCACACACTGACAGTCACATAAACGTCTGCATTCAAAACCAACGTTTGCAGTATACAGACACGGCCCCCAGTCAGCATAACACACACTTCTTACCAATTGCCATCATTGTGAGGAGTCCTCATGATGTAAGATGCACACACGCACGCACGCACGCACACACACACATGTTCCACTGATTTGTCATTGCTGCTGAGTACGTCGAAGTGGGGTTAGGTGGTCACGTCATGCTGCAAAAAAAGGGTTTGGATTTGAATGCCAGTAACGCTTCCCTTTATTATTATTTTTGTTATTATTTGGTCATTTTAGCAGACGCTTTTATCCAAAGCAACTTACAGAGACTAGGGGGTGAACTCTGCATCATCAACAACTGCTGCTGCTGCTGCAGAGTCACTTCCAATAGGAGCTTGTTTGTTTTACGTCTCATCTGAACAAGTTGTATTCTGTGCTCCGCAATGGCATTCTCCCAGCCCTTTCTCTCTCGCTGTAAGAAAGCAAATAGCGCAGTCTTGTAACTGTGGCTCCTGGATACAGTGTTGTAAGAGGGAGCCCTGTACTGAGTTCTTGGCATATATTCATAGATTTTTTTTTTTTCACTAACTGGCCTGCAGCTTGCTTTGTGCTTGAACCTTAAGTGCCACGCTGGCCAATATTTCTGCATCATCACCCTGTAGAATTAGCAAATTCTGCATCATAAAGTCGAATGAAACCTGATGAATAACAACAGCAAACATGATCAAATGTTAAGGAAAATGTAAAAAAATAAAATAAACATATATTAAAAGTGTCTTGCTGTTAATAAATAGCAGATCCACAAGTGACTGAGGATGGCCTACTAACCCACCATGTGAACACGACCTCCAAAGACCATACAGGCATTCGGTACTATTAATTAAAGCGGCACTTTGGGATGAAGGAGGTTGATTATGACATCAGACGCGTGATAAATCTTGCTGCCTTATCACATACAATGTATCAGCGCTTGTGCTAGATCAATTAAAAATGTGTAGCCCATAATCTGTTATTCTTTGCATCACCTAATAATTAATCATCCTAGTAGGCGGGGGTGCTTCTTTTTATTTAAGGGGGTGGTTAATTAATCTAACCTAATCAATATTACCAGCAAACGATTACAATTGCTTTATCAAAACAGCGGCTGGACTTACTGTCTCTGGAGAGTGGTGGCTGGGCTGGTGCTTGAGCTGTCCCCTCTGTCCCCTCTTTCTCCAGCCCCGGGACTGGAGCTGCGAGACACCCCCCTGATCAGGCGGGCTTGCCCCCGGCGGTCCCTCTGAGGCACGGGCGGAGGGTTCTGGGTCACGTTGCGGCTGTGGTGCTGGTGCTGGTGCTGGTTCTGCCGGTCCAGCCTCAGGTCCTTGTTCTCCTGACTGAGCCTCTCCAGCTGCCCTTCCAGCTCCTCGATCCTGCGCCGCTGCGTCTCCAGCAGTTTCTGCTGGTTCTCGATGATGTTGTTCAGCTCCAGGAGGTACTCCACGGCCCTGTTGGGGTTCTCGGGACTCCCCTGTGTCCCCTCCATCGTTCCCGCGCCTCTGGCAGAGGCCGGTCCGTCACCCCAGGGTGGTGGGATTTTTGGGGAGAGAAGCTGAGCAGCTTTCGAAGAAAAAAAAAAAAAAAAACAGACGACTCGGTTTCTACAGCTGGTAAAAAGTCACCCCCAGCGTGGAAAAATCCGGCTGGGGGGGGGGAGGGGAGGAGGGAGAAAGAATCACAGAGCTTCGAATGCAGCAGCCACAGTACTTCTGATTCTAAAAACAGGGGCGACACGCAGATTATTATTAAGAGCTTGATAAGAGTCAAACCGATACTGTCGAGGAGAGAAGCAACACAGCTTTGAACGCAGCTCACAGAGTCACCCCTGCGCTGTGGGCTTCAGAGGAGAGGCGAATTGAGCTATAGTAGCGTGTGGCTCCTATACAGCCAGCCCGGCGTGTTCAAAACGGAGAGGAGACAGGCTATGTCTTCCTATAGCTCGTATACAGTCCGCCCAAGGTTGCAAAACTGGAAGGAGAGGCAATGCAGTTTTTGAACACAGCTCGCCCCCCCCTCCCACCCTCAAGCACTGTAGGGATTCAGGAGATTGGCTGTAGAGCTGAGACAGACAATTAAATCGTCTCTTTTCTTACTCGTGTATCTACGAACTGAGGGGAGCAGCAGTACGGCTTCGAGTCTACAGCTTACAGAGTCTGTCAAACACTGCAGGGTTTTAGAGGAGAGGCGCTGCTCAGTCACAAATGCAGCTTCTTGTGGAGCAAACGGTCATCCGGTGCTGCAGAATTCGCAGGGGGAGCCTACTGCAGAACTCCCATGGGTAACACACAGTCAGCGGCTAGCGGAGTGACTTTTCCAGCTTTCTGTACGGTTCGGACAGGCGACAGTGCAGCCTGCAGCTTTCTGCGCTTCATCCAACAGTCAGTCCCCAGTACTGTGTGCCATACAGCTCTCAATGCAGCTTATACAGACGCTATGCACTACAGTTCACTCAGTCCTGTAGGGTTGAGGGAGGAGAGGGCAGGCTGCAGCGCCTTCAGCTCCGCTTAGGGGGCTAACAGTGTAATAGTGCCACTGCAGAGCTCAGTGAAAGAGGCAGCCCAGCTCCAAATACTGCCATGAAACTCTCCTGCTGGCTCTATAGCTTAGTGTACAGTTTTGAAGGTCGCCTGTGTGTGATACTGTGACCGCGTTTACAGCAATGCAGGTTTGAAAAGGGAGTAAGATATTAAACTATTCTTTAGTAAACTATTTTAAACTAAACTGCTTGACTACAGTACACGAGATTCTATGGCCGGCTTAAGGCTGAAATGGAGCTGCTTTCTTGCCTGCTTCGTCAGAGCCAGGCTTATGCTGTAATGATCCTCCCTTACATACTCTAAGAATATTTTTTTTTTTTTTTTTTGTTATCCTGCTTCCTTGGTTGCTTGTTTGTCTGGTTGGAAAGCCGGGTTCCTGCTAAAAAAAAAAAATCGATTCTCCCTTACTTACACGACTTCGAATTTTTGGGTGCCTGCCTGTGCCAGATGTATCTTCTGCTTGTTCAGTTGATCTGCTGTGTGTGAAAGACTCTCCACTCTTACTAGTGCAATGCTGGTTACAGCTGAATTTCTTTGCTGGAGTTCTGCGGCTGGCTTGGCTGATGTAAAGCCCTAAGCCTGTAAAGATTCTCCCATACCTACTCAAAACCTGCTATAACACTTTCTGAAGTCCGGTCCAACACCCAGCCTTGTGCTTGCTGCCCTGGTTCTCGCCTGCACGCTTGCTTGCTTTCTTTCCCTGCTTGCTGGGCTGGTGTGTGAAACCCACGCTTATGCAATGAAGATGCGCTCCCTCTCTTGTACAGCGCTGGTTGGAGGCCGTGAGGATTGTTGCTGCTTGCCTGCCCCTTCCAGAGGCTGCCTGTCTTGATGTGGAGCCAGATTTTCCTGCAATTGCTGTTTTGTGATATCCACTGCTTTGTCGGTACACACCGTATATATATATTTTCCTTTTTTTTTAATTGATGATTCCGTTAATCAACCAGCCTATGAAATGATATTGTTTTTATTATTATTATTATTATTATTATTATTATTATTATTATTATTGATATCGGTGTTTAGTATCCTGTACTAGTTTAGCAGTAGGTATTCTATTCTGTGTTTTATGCTCCTTCTTCAGGTTTTCTTCCCTTCTCGTGTCTCCCCGTTGATGCCTTCACTGCCTTCTCAATAGCGAAATCAAAATCCCCACAGAAGGGACGAGCTGCGATCGTTTTCAGTCCCTGGTCCCGTTTCTGCTGGAGTGCAACAAGCCGCCTTCTCATTACATGTTTCCTTCTGCCGTCCACCTCCGCCATTCTGCTCAACGGTAAATGCTAAATGCGTTTTTTGTCGTTCACTGGTCCCTTCTCTGCTAGAAAAGAGAGAGAGAGAGAGAGATCGGGTGGAGTGCGAAGGAGGAAAGCAGCTTAAGTGTGTGTGTGCGTGTATGAGAGAGAGAGAGAGAGAGAGAGACGGGCAAAGGTTATGAAACTGCGTCCCTGCGTCCGCCATTTTGGATCCCCTGGTTCATCGTTTAGCTGGCTGTTCTGTCTCCACGTTGGAGCCACAATGTCTTCAGTTTCATAACTTTCTCTGCTATTTTTACTGCAGCATCGGCAATGCAGACAGACTCGAAACACACAGGCACACTCCCACCCCCCGGCAGCATCGCATTAGCATTATTAGTACAGTCAAGGCGCTTCTGCGTTAACGCTGCGTGCTGTGTGATCATGTAATCATCATGGCATGTGATTTTGAACAGAAACCAAAAAAGGAAACCGTTCATTTTGGTTGAAACATTATTAAACTAAAAAACTGATTTCAGTCTTTATTTTCAGTCACTGGTTCCCTCGTTATATTTCACTGTAAGAATGGTACATATACGATAATTAGGGAAAACACGAGTAATTTTATATTACATACTGTACTTTGTAACTGCTTTGAGGCAATAATGTTTATAAATGCTGTATTATTATTAACTGTTATTGTACTTTGCAAATGCTTTGGCAATACTGCCGAGGTTAGTCATGCCAATAAAGCACCTTTGAATTGAAATGAGAGAGAGAGAGAGAGAGAGAGAGAGAGAGAAGAGAGAGAGAGAGAGAGAGAGAGAGAGAGAGAGAGAGATCCAGTCCATCAACGGGCATAGTTAGGTTATTGGTATTTAAAACGAGCTCGCTGTGAATAAGTGTGTGAGACGAGAGAGCACAGCGATGTGGGTCGTTCTTAGCGAGGCGATGAAGAACTCAAAAAAAACAGGGGCGGAGAGGAAGGGACTTATAATAAATCAACGAGATTAAAATTAGCCTGTCACTCGTGATGCGCTTTGGCAGGGTAGTCGGGAGAGTAATTAGAGAGATGGAGAGAAAAAAAAAAGAGAGAAAGAGAGAGAGAGAGATGTCCCTCCTATTATACTCTACCCCTAACTAACCCTGTGCAATTTTCTCTCAAGTAAAAAGTACAGTGCCAAAAATAAATAAATAAATAAAATAACGATGGAAACACATTTTAAAATAAAAAAAAACCAAACGAAATATGTATATTTTAACTGTATTTTAAATTATTTTAAACACTAACAGTCAGTTTTATATAAGTAATACAATTAACACACCGTAATCTACTCACTGTTCTTCTTCAGTCATTTCCAAAGTCATTGTGGCCCGCAAACGTTGTGTACCATGGTTTTGTTTTCGTTTTTACCATACATATATATATATATATATATATATATATATATATATATATATATATATAATACGTTGAGAAATGTCATAATTATAAATAATATATTAATTATAATTCTCAACAGACAGATTTAGACCGCAGCTTCAGCGCATTTTCCGCAGCTCGAGCCGATCCGCGGGTGTGACAGTGCTCACGCGCTATGGAATTTCGAACGTTGAATTTAAAATTCAACCGCCCGTTTTAAAATATTGAATTAATGAGATATTATTATTACATAAGGTATATATATATATATATATAATAACAGTGGCATGTGTGTATGTGTACGTATATATATCTATAATGTATGTGTGTTTGCATGTCTGTACATAATAGTACATATAGCTAAGTCTCCTATAGAGACAATCCCATGGATATGTATCATTATTAAACACATATATATTAATGATAATAATTATTATTATTATTATTATATAAACCCCCAAATCAAACATTCAAATGTGAAACACAACGAAAACTAAAAAAATTAAAATAAGTAGTTGGAATATCCAGGGCCTGTGTTCCTCAACTTTTGTAACAAACAGCACAGACCCTGACTTTGCGAATGGTGTAAATAATTCAGAAATAATCATTCTCCACGAAACATGGACTCGTGGAGACGTGTCTACACACTGTCCTAGCGGTTATAGGGAGTTGATAGTGCCCTCCCTGGGAAAAAAAACACATTAAACGTGGCAGAGATTCAGGGGGCAACTCGCAAACTATGTCCTCCCAGTTAAGAGAGGGCAGACACACACTGGGATCCAAATAAAAAAGAGAAATTATAAACACCAATCTGAACATTTATCTGGGTCTGTACACCGGTAACGACAGGACCAAGGGGGGACTCTAAGGGTAGATTCTCTTATAACTCAGTGTTAGGTAGTAGTGTGGTAGACTATGCCATCACAGACATGGACCCAGAATGTATAAATGCATTTATAGTCAGACCACAGCCAAAAAACACTGAACACAGCCATCAAAAAAAAACAAGGAAAAATATTTGCCTGCTTTATAGATTTGAAAAAGGCATTTGATTCAATTCACTGGGATCCTTTAAGACCCGACTTGACAGAGTTCTGAGATGCTCAGAACCGGACGAGCTCCGAGGGGCCGAATGGACTCCTCTCGCTCGTGAATTTTCATATGGGGTTATGTGTGTTGTAATTAAAGCATAGTTAAGATAACGAACCAGCCCCTTCTCAAAGTTTACTGCTTTGGTAAAAGCACAGCACAGTGTAGTAAAGCACAGAGGAGCGAGTGTCATTTTAGTAAAAACATTTTTAGATGGCATAATGTTGAAAATTAAAACAATAAAAATATATCATCATCATCATCTCTCTCGATCTGTCGACCCTCACTGGTTTCCCTCTGGTTTGTTTTTTTGTTTTTTTGTTTCCTGTGATAATAATCGTCTCTCTCTCTCTCTCTCTCTCGCATTCTCCCATTGAAACGACCTTTTCAAACTGTAATTAACAGGAGCAATTAGCAACATGCGCACACACGCTCAAATTACTGGGTCTGTCAAAGAGACGAGTGAAACTGCAAAACCCACTGTGGCTTCACACAGCCCGGAGCCGTACCTGAGAGAGAGAGAGAGAGAGAGAGAGAGAGAGAGAGAGAGAATGTGTGTGTGAGAGAAAGTGTGAGAGAGAAGAGAGAGAGAAAGTGTGAGAGAGTGAGTGTTGTGCTCCTGGTTAGTGGGACTCTATTGTGAGTGTGAGAGTGAGTATTGTATTGTATTGTATTGTGTGATTTAATAAAACATTGTAGTGTCATATATATTATATATATTTAATAAAACATATATATATCATATATATATATATATATATATTTTAATTACGTCTCAATCCTAAAACTTCTCTCCACAGTTGTGTGCAGTCCGGCGTGCGCTATCAAAAAAGAAACACCACAACGAAACCCCAAAACCTGCAGATAAAGAGTGCCTTTGGAAAGGAGGTTTATTATGGGATAGAAGGAAGAATGACACGTGAGGACTTTACGAAACAGACAAACACAAAAACGTTTGGACGCGTTTTACAGCAAAGCATGCAGCGACAGAAGTGAGAGAACGCGTGTCAGACATGGGTCGCTCTGTCCCGGGACATTTTAAAACGACGGTCCCAGGGAGTAGCTTCTGCTGCGCGAGTGTCGGGCACAACTCCGGAGCGCAGCGTAATCTTGATTAACCCTTTCATTGCCAGGCACAGAGTTCTTCTGGAGGATGAAACTGGTTGTAGTTTATACGAGAGAGAGAGAGAGAGAGAGAGAGAGAGAGAGAGAGAGAGAGAGAGAGAATTCAGTTATTTTCTTTGCTAAACAAATGAATTCATATTGAAGTCAGGATTTGTATTTATTTATTTATTTTAAGTTTAAGTGTTAATTAATGCTGCACAAACAGATTATCCGATTTACCGTTCAGAGTGAAACGAGTGAAGAGACAGCTGCTGGGGTTTGTGTGGATCGCTGTTCTCCGCAGAGTCTCAGAAAAGCAGCGATCCTCACAAACCCAAGCAGCTGTTTCTTCACTCGTTTCACTAGGAACAGTTCATTAGCCCATTATATACAGGCATGGGAATCAGACTCCTATTGCACAGCAGTGTCACCCAGTCCAGGTTTTACTACCAGTGTGTCTAGGTAACAAGCTCAGGTGTGTCTTATTATTAAACTCCTAGTGAAACCAGGACTGGATCACACTGCTGTGCAGCGGGAATCTGATTCCCATCTCTACAGAGCAGTGTGAAAAGCAGATCTCACAATTACAATTACAATTACAATACAATTACAATTACAATACAATTACAATACAATTACAATACAATTACAATTACAATTACAATTACAATTACAATGCTATTTCGTTCAATTACAATTATGCTGCAGTAATTACAATTAGAATTATATTACAGTAACAGAAACAGCTTCTCCCATTAACACGTCTGCTCTGTTTATTCTCAATAACACAAACAAATAAACCAGAGGTCCAACTACAGACACGTACTAACAGTGTCTGTATCAAACTAACAGTGTCTGTATCAAACTAACAGTGTCTGTATCAAACTAAAAGTGTCTGTATCCGAGCAGAAAGATGGCTTTGCTTACCCGCGCTGGGACTCAGAAAGCGGCCGCGCTGCGCAGAGAGGCTCCCTGCATCAGCCTCATGATGCTCTGAACCACCTCCGACGTGGTGCCCTGCCCCCCGATATCAGCGGTGTGCATCTGAAGAACAGGAGAACAGAAGAGTTACCAAAATAAACCCAACAACCCTGACACCCCCCACACTCCCCGACGCACCCCCCCCACACTCCCCCAACACCCCCCACTCCCCGGCCCCCCCCCCATCCCCCCCCACTCCCGATGCCACCCCCCCACTCCCCGGCCTCCCCACCCCCACTCCCCAAACACCCCCACCTCCCCGGCCTTCCCCCCCACCTCCCGGCGCACCCCCCCACCTCCCACCCCCCCCCACTCCCCAGAACCCCCCCACCTCCCCCCTTTTACACCCCCCCCCCCACTCCCACACCCCCACCTCCCACCCCACCCCTAATCCCAGCCTGGCCCCCACTCCCCCCCCCCACTCCCGGCCTTTTATCCCCACCCTAATGCACCCACTGGCCTTCCCCCCCACCTCCCCGACACCCCCCGACACTCCCGAAACACCCCCCACACTCCCGGCCTTCCCCCCCCCACCCCACCCTAATGCCCCCTGGCCCCCCCCACCACCCCCCAACACCCCCAGCACCCCCCCACCCCCCATCCCCCCCCCCTCCCCAGCCTTTCCCCGACCTCCCGGCCCCACCCCCGACCTCCCTAAACACCCCCCCCACCCCCACCCCCCACTCCCATCCACCCCCGACACTCCCTAACCCCCCCCACTCTCCCCACCCCCCCACCCCCGCACCCCCCCACTCCCCCACCCCGGCCTCCCCGCCCAGCACCCCCCACTCCCATGTCCCCCCACTCCCAGCACCCCCCCCACACTCCCAGCCTTCCCCCCTCCCCCGCGCCCCCCCCACTCCCAACAATCAACAAAATCGAGCACCCCACTCCCAATCGACCCCCCCAGTCCCAGCCCACCCCCCCCTCCCCCATCCCCACCCCACCCCCATCCCCACCCCACACAGTCACTAGCACCCCCATCCCCACCCCACTCCCTAATGCACCCCACTGGCCTGTGTGTGTGTCTCCCCCCCCCTCCCCTCCCCCTAACCCCCATCCCCCCCCCCACTCCCCTACCCTCCCCCCCCCCCCGTTCCCCCCCACACCCCCACACCCGTTCTCACCTCCCATCCCCACCCCCACCTCAGAATATGCACCCACTAACGCACCCACCGTACGCACACCACCAACGCACCCCCCCCCACAAATTAAACAAAACAAATCAACAAAATCATCCCCACCCCAATCCTAATGCACCCACTGACGCACCCACTTAACGCACCCCCCGGTCCCTGTCCCACACCCCCTGACGCACCCCATCCCCACCCCCACAACCCGAAACACCCCCCCTGACTGTGTGTGTGTGAGCGAACAGCCCGTGTGTGTGTGTGTGTGTGTGGTCTGTGTGTGGTCCTCAGAATAGGCTGTGTTAACGTGTGTGTGTGTGTGAGCCTGAAACGTGTGTGTGGTGGCACAAATTAAACAAAACAAATCAACAAAATCGAGCAGTCAATAAAAATCAATCGTGTGTGTGTGTGTTTTTAAAGTCGCAGCGCTGTTTGCTGTCCTGGGTGTGTGACTGTGTGACCTGCAGTCACAACAGCGAAACATTACCCTGACTGTGTGTGTGTGAGCGAGCAGTGTGTGTGTGTGTGTGTGTGTGTGTGTGTGTGTGTGAGCGAGCAGGGCTGTCTGTGTGTGTGTGTGTGTGTGTGTGTGTGTGTGTGTGTGTGTGTGAGTGAGCGTGTGGGGTGTGTGTGTGTGTGTGTGTGTGTGTGTGTGTGAGTGAGCAGGGCTGTGTGTGTGTGTGTGTGTGTGTGAGTGAGCGAGCAGGGCTGTGTGTGTGTGTGTGTGTGTGTGTGTGTGTGTGTGTGTGTGCAGGCTGTCTGTGTGTGTGTGTGTGTGTGAGCTGAGTGTATAGTGTGGTGTGTGTGTGTGTGTGTGTGTGTGTGTGTGTGTGTGTGTTGAGTGTGTGTGTGCAGGGCTGTGTGTGTGTGTGTGTGTGTGTGTGTGGGTGTGAGTGTGTGTGGAGCGAGTGTGTGTGTGTGTGTGTGTGTGTGTGTGTGTGTGTGTGTGTGTTAGTGTGTGTGTGTGTGTGTGTGTGTGTGTGTGTGTGTGTGTGTGTGTGTGTGTGCAGGGCTGTGTGTGTGTGTGTGTGTGTGTTAGGCTGTGTGTGTGTGTGTGTGTGTGTGTGTGTGTGCAGTGTGTGTGTGTGTGTGTGTGTGTGTGTGTGTGTGTGTGTGTGTGTGTGTGTGTGTGTGTGTGTGTGTGTGCTGTGTTAGTGTGTGTGTTAGTGTGTGTGTGTTGAGTGTGTGCTGTGTGTGTCACTGCAAACAATCAACATCACACAGCTGGCCAACAACACACACAGTGTGGTTGTGTGTTCTTCAAACACACTTCCCGTGTTCCTGGTGGCACTGAAAACACACAAAACAACACAATAAAACACACAAAACAACAACACACACACTCACACCAAACACACACACTCACACCAAACACACACACACTCACACCAAACACACACAGGCTCACACCAAACACACACACTCACACACACACACACACAGCACACACTCCAGTGGGGCTCACACCAACACACACACCTACACAAACACACACACTGCTCACACAGGCCACACCAACACACACACAGGCTTCCTGGTGGCACACTAAAAACACACACACAAAACAACACAATAAAACACACAAAACAACAACACACACACTCACACCAAACACACACACTCACACCAAACACACAGGCTCACACCAAACACACACAGGCTCACACCAAACACACACACACAAACACACACAGGCTCACAACACACACACTCACACACACAAACACACACACACACACACACAAACACACACACACACACACAAACACACACACTCACACCAAACACACACACACTCACACCAAACACACACACACACACACACACAACACACACACACACACACCAAACACACACAGGCTCACACCAAACACACACAGGCTCACACCAAACACACACAGGCTCACACCAAACACACACAGGCTCACACCAAACACACACACGCACACACCAAACACACACAGGCTCACACAAACACACACACTCACACACACACAGGCTCACGCAAACACACACACACCAAACACACACACAGGCTCAAAGACACACACACAGTCACACACACACACACCCCACACACACTCACACACAGGCTCCCGGGACCAGGCACACACCAAACCCCCACCAGCCCCACACACACACACGTTGCTGACCACACACACACTAAAGAGATTGGGCATCACCATGACATCAAACTGCTGGGGCTTAGAGACCAGCTGGGGGGGGGAGGAGGGAGGAGAGAGGAGAGAGAGACCAGATAGGAGAGAGAGAGAGAGGAGAGAAAGAGAGGAGAGAGGGGGGAGGAGGGAGGAGAGGAGGAGGGAGGAGAGGAGAGAGGAGGGAGGAGAGAGGAGAGAGGAGAGGAGAGAGGAGGGAGGAGAGGAGAGGAGGAGGGAGGAGAGGAGAGAGGGGAGGAGGGAGGAGGAGGGAGAGGACAGAGGAGAGGAGAGAGGAGGGAGGAGAGGGGGGAGGAGAGAGAGGGAGAGGAGAGAGGAGAGGGGAGAGAGGAGAGGAGAGGAGAGGGGAGAGGAGGAGAGAGGAGAGAGGAGAGAGAGGAGGAGAGGAGAGGAGAGAGGAGAGGAGAGGAGAGAGGAGAGGAGGGAGTTTATTACACTGTCAAGCCAGGTTCCATTAATGAAGGAATGATTTTAATCCCAGCTCCTCTCACCTGCATGGTGGTGTTGTCCACGATCATGCTGTCAAAGACGATGTCTGGATACCCAGAAGCCACCTCTTTACAGCACTGCAGGAAGAGCCCATCACCCAGCTTCCTGTACAGAGAGGGAGAGACAAAATGTATCAACACTGGAGCCCAAACGCTGGTCTGCTTGACTCGGTCTCTTCTAGTCTCAGTCACATTGATAAAGGCACTGGCCAAAGCGTCTGTCTGCTGGTTTCAGCTCACTGGGATCGCTGGTTTCAGCTCACTGGGATCACTGGGACTCACATGATGTTCGCTTTGTGCACGGCGGTCACCCTCTTCCTGCCCTTCTCCCTCGCCAGACGGAAGGCGTAGTCCGCGATGCGCAGAGAGTTCGACTTGGTGATGATCTTCAGACTCTCCACCACCCCAGGGACACTCTGAGAACACACACACACACACACACACACACACACACACACACACACACATATATATATATATATTATATGATATTATATATAGCATTCTCTGCATCCTCTGCTGTACTCCCCCCTCTCTCCCCTACCCGGCCTCTCCCCTCGTGCTCTGGCTGCTCTCTCTCTCTCCCCCCTCCTCTCTCCCTCGTGCTCCAGGCTGCTCTACTCTCTCTCTCCCCCCTCTCTCCCCTCGTGCTCCAGGCTGCTCTACTCTCTCTCTCTCCCCCCCCCTCCCCTCGTCTCTCCCCTCTGCTCTACTCTCTCTCTCCCCCTCCTCTCTCTCCTCGTGCTCCAGGCTGCTCTACTCTCTCTCCCCCCGTGCTCCTGCTCTCTCTCCCCCTCCTCTCTCCCCTCGTGCTCCAGGCTGCTCTCTCTCTCTCCTCCCTCCCCTCCCCCTCGTGCTCCAGGCTGCTCTGCTCTCTCTCTCTCCTCCCCCTCTCTCTCCCTCGTGCTCCAGGCTGCTCTGCTCTCTCCCCCTCTCTCTCTCCTCGTGCTCCAGGCTGCTCTCTCTCTCCTCCCCTCCTCTCTCTCCCCTCGCGCTCCAGGCTGCTCTACTCTCTCTCTCCTCCCCCTCTCCCCTCGTGCTCCAGGCTGCTCTACTCTCTCTCCTCCCCCCTCCTCTCTCTCCCCTCGTGCTCCAGGCTGCTCTACTCTCTCTCTCTCCTCCCTCCTCTCTCCTCTCTCTCACCTCGTGCTCCAGGCTGCTGTACTCCCCCTCTGTATTCTCTCGGATGATCATGATGTCGATGTCTCTGTGTCTGGTCTGGACGCCCGGCAGACTCTGGCAGTGAATCACGTTGGCGTACAGGTCCAGGCTAGTGCTGCAAACACAACACACAGCCATCAGGGAGAGGGAACAGGACTCCTATTGCACAGCAGTGTCACCCAGTCCAGGTTTTACTACCAGCTTGATCAGCCCCAGTGTGTCTAGCTAACAAGCTCAGGTGTGTCTTATTATTAAACTCCTAGTGAAACCAGGAAAGGATCACACTGCTGTGCAACGGGAGTCTTATCTCTGTCCCTGTGATGCTAACCAGCATAATTACTGTAGGGACAGAAATAAGACTCCTATTGCATAGCAGCTTCGCCCATTCCAGGCTTTATTAGGAGCTTGATTAGCCCCACAGTGTGTACAGGCAACAAGCTCAGGTGCAGAGCCACAGAGCCACAGAGTCACACAGCCACAGAGCCACAGAGCCACACAGAGCCACAGAGTCACACAGCCACAGAGCCACAGAGCCACAGAGCCACAGAGCCACAGAGTCAGAGCCACACAGCCACAGAGCCACAGAGCCACAGAGCCACAGAGCCACAGAGCCACAGAGCCACAGAGCCACACACACAGCCACAGAGCCACAGAGCCACAGAGTCACACAGCCACAGAGCCACACAGCCACAGAGCCACAGAGTCACACAGCCACAGAGCCACAGAGCCACAGAGCCACACACAGCCACAGAGCCACAGAGCCACAGAGCCACAGAGCCACAGAGTCACACAGCCACACAGAGTCACACAGCCACAGAGCCACAGAGCCACAGAGTCACACAGCCACAGAGCCACAGAGTCACACAGCCACAGAGCCACAGAGCCACAGAGTCACACAGCCACAGAGCCACAGAGCCACAGAGTCACACAGCCACAGAGCCACAGAGTCACACAGCCACAGAGCCACAGAGCCACAGAGCCACAGAGCCACAGAGTCACACAGCCACAGAGCCACAGAGCCACAGAGTCACACAGCCACAGAGCCACAGAGCCACAGAGTCACACAGCCACAGAGCCACAGAGCCACAGAGTCACACAGCCACAGAGCCACAGAGCCACAGAGCCACAGCCACAGAGTCACACAGCCACAGAGCCACAGAGCCACAGAGCCACACAGCCACAGAGCCACACCACAGAGCCACAGAGTCACACAGCCACAGAGCCACAGAGCCACAGAGCCACAGAGCTACACAGTCAGAGCCACACAGCCACAGAGCCACAGAGTCACACAGCCACAGAGCCAGAGAGCCACAGAGTCACAGAGCCACAGAGCTACACAGACAGAGCACACAGCCACAGCCCACAGGCCACAGCCACAGAGCCACAGAGCCACAGAGTCACACAGCCACAGAGCCAGAGTCCACAGCACAGAGCCACACAGAGCCAGAGCCACACACAGAGCCACAGAGCCACACAGAGCCACAGCCACAGCCACACAGCCACAGAGCCACAGAGTCACACAGCCACAGAGCCACAGAGCCACAGAGCCACACAGCCACCCACAGAGTCACAGCCACAGAGCCACACAGCCACAGAGCCACACAGCCACAGAGTCACACAGCCAGAGCACACAGAGCCACAGCCACAGAGCCACAGAGCCACACAGAGCCACAGAGCCACAGAGCCAGAGTCCACACAGCCACAGAGCCACACACACAGCCACACAGCCACAGAGCCACAGAGCCACACAGAGCCACACAGAGCCACACAGCCACAGAGCCACAGAGCCACAGAGCCACAGAGCCACAGAGCCACAGAGCCACAGAGCCACACAGAGCCACACAGCCACACAGAGCCACAGAGCCACACAGAGCCACACAGCCACAGAGCCACACAGAGCCACACAGAGCCACAGAGTCACACAGCCACAGAGCCACAGAGCCACACAGAGCCACACAGAGCCACAGAGCCACAGCCACAGAGTCACACAGCCAGAGCCACAGAGCCACAGAGTCACACAGCCACAGAGCCACACAGAGCCACACAGAGCCACACAGAGCCACACAGCCACAGAGCTACACAGCCAGAGCCACACAGCCACAGAGCCACAGAGCCACACAGCCAGCCACAGAGCCACAGAGCCACACAGCCACAGAGCCACAGAGCCACAGAGCCACACAGCCACAGAGCCACACAGAGCCACACAGAGCCACACACAGCCACAGAGCCACACAGAGCCACACAGAGCCACAGAGCCACACAGCCACAGAGCCACACACAGAGCCACAGAGCCACACAGCCACAGAGCCACAGAGTCACACAGCCAGAGCCACAGAGCCACAGAGCCACACAGCCACAGAGTCACACAGCCAGAGCCACAGAGCCACAGAGCCACACAGCCACAGAGCCACAGAGTCACACAGAGCCACAGAGCCACACAGCCACAGAGTCACACAGAGCCACAGAGCTACACAGAGCCACACAGCCACAGAGTCACACACAGACAGCCACAGGCTACACCAGAGCCACACAGAGCCACACAGCCACAGAGTCACACAGAGCCACAGAGCTACACAGAGCCACAGAGCCACAGAGCCACAGCCACAGAGTCACACAGAGCCACAGAGCTACACAGTCAGAGCCACACAGAGCCACAGAGCCACAGAGCCACACAGAGCCACAGAGCCACAGAGCCACACAGAGCCACAGAGCCACAGAGCACACAGAGCCACAGAGCCACAGAGCCACAGAGAGCCACACAGAGCCACAGAGCCACAGAGCCACAGAGCCACAGAGCCACACAGAGCCACACAGAGCCACACAGCCACAGAGTCACACCGGAGGAGATTGTTCCTGGATTTGTGGGAGGGGGGCATGGTGTGGTTGGTTTCGATGTTTCCTGCAACGAAATAACAAAGAGAAGCTTGTGATTGGCGTTTCAGTTCTTTATTATCTGAGCTTCACACAGACACACACAGAGACACACTCTCACACACACACACACACAGAGACACACTCTCACACACAACACACTCTCACACACACACACACACACACAGACACTCTCACACACACACACAGACACACTCTCACACACAGACACACTCTCACACACACACACTCTCTCACACACACAGAGACACACTCTCACACACAGACACACTCTCACACACACACACAGACACTCTCACACACACAGACACACTCACACACACAGACACACACTCTCTCACACACACACACACACTCACACAGACACACTCTCACACACACAGAGACACACTCTCACACACACACACACACACACACACTCACACACACACACAGAGACACACTCACACACAGACACACACACACACACAGACACTCTCACACACACACACAGACACTCTCTCACACACACACAGAGACACTCTCTCACACACACACAGAGACACTCTGTTGCACACACATGGACACTCTCACACACACACAGAGACACTCTCACACACACACACACAGTCATCTCCGACACACACACAGAACCACTCTCAAACACACACACACACACGACACCTCTCTCTCTCTCTCAACAACTCTCTCTCTCTCTCTCTCACCCTTCAGACCAACTCTGTTGCGTCGGATGGCTGTGATGGCGTTGTCGATGTCATCCTCCTCTGTCATGGCCGAGTTCACGTGAACCACCTCGAAATCCACGGGCACCCCTGCACAAAAAACCGCCAACACACATGAGACCACTATTTTGACCGGACACTGCAGTTCCCTTAAAAAAGCTTACCACTATTTTTGCAGTTCTCCTCCCTATGCTTTACCAGACCTCTCTGTGCTTTACAATGCTTCTCTATGCTTTACCAGGCCTCTCTGTGCTTTACAATGCTTGCCTATGCTTTACCAGACCTCTCTGTGCTTTACAATGCTTCCCTATGCTTTACCAGACCTCTCTGTGCTTTACAATGCTTCCCTATGCTTTACTAGACCTCTCTGTGCTTTACAATGCTTCCCTATGCTTTACCTCTCTGTGCTTTACAATGCTTCCCTATGCTTTACCAGACCTCTCTGTGCTTTACAATGCTTCCCTATGCTTTACCAGACCTCTCTGTGCTTTACAATGCTTCCCTATGCTTTACCAGACCTCTCTGTGCTTTACAATGCTTCCCTATGCTTTATCAGACCTCTCTGTGCTTTACAATGCTTCCCTATGCTTTACCAGACCTCTCTGTGCTTTACAATGCTTGCCTATGCTTTACCACACCTCTCTGTGCTTTACAATGCTTCCTATGCTTTACCAGGAAGGTACTTGAACCCGAGTCCAGACCTACCGGAACACTTCCTGGACGTGCCGGAGCAGCTCCGGTCCGATCCCATCCCCCGGGATCATGGTGACCGTGTGCCGGCCTCCGTACTTAGCAGGGGGGGGCTGGGGAGAGAGAGCAGGGGGGAGGAACACAGCACCCCGATTAGCACAGGTGCTGGGGGGCTGCCTTAACCCAATGTTAGACAATACACTTAATATACACTGCATGCAACCCACACACACACTAACCACTTAATATACACTGCATGCAACCCACACACACACTAACCACTTAACATATAGTGTATGCAACTCAAACACACACTGAGACAGACACACACACACACAAACACAGACACACACACAAACAGAGACAGACACACACACCGAGACAGACACACTAAGTCACACACACTGAGACAGAGACACAGACACACACACACACACACACACACAGAGAGACACACACAAACACAGAGACAGGCACACAAACACAGAGACAGACACACAAACACACAGAGACACACACACCAAGACAGACACACACAAACAGAGACAGACACACACACCCTGAGACAGAGACACAGACACACACACACACACACACACACACACACAGACAGACACACAAACACAGAGACAGGCACACAAACACAGAGACAGACACACAAACACACAGAGACACAGACACACAAGAGGAGACACACACAAAACCCTTAGAGTTTGACACACACAGCCAGACACAGGGACACAGACACACAAACAAACTAAGACACACACACACACACAGACCGAGTACAGACACACACACAAGAAGAGACCCCTTGAAAAAATAAAATGAATCTCATATGAACATAATTTAGATCTTTTATTTAACATCATAATCTTATTCTGCAGCCCGGAAGCCATAATATTGCACAGAGGAGAAAGGTTAGATTTCAAAATGTTAGAGTTTTTTTTTTGACACACAGCAGCACAGACACAGGGTCAGCAGGTGAACGGATATTCAAACAAACCTCCTGAAATCACTCCCTTACGCTGCAGAGAGGACCTAACGTTCAGCACCACCCGGGCTTTTACGACTGAGACCATTTGAAAAAATAAAATAAATAAATCCATACATATGAACATAATTTAGATCTTTTATTTAACATCATGAAAGAAACTACAAAATGATAATCCCCCCCCAAAAAAACCGGAAGCCATAATTGGACTTGGCACAGTAGTTCATTTCTATGTTAGGGGTGAAATGTTAGAATTTTAATTTTTTCAGCAGTATATTGGGGAACTTCATTCAAAGCTGGTGTGAAATTCAATATGTTAACAAGGGAACATTATTCAGCAGCTTTCATTGGACTCTATGAAGCTGAGGGAGTTCATTCTATATAGAGGGGGTGGAATTCAATATGTTAACAAGGGAACATTATTCAGCAGCTTTCATTGGACTCTATGAAGCTGAGGGAGTTCATTCTACACAGAGGGGGGTGCTGAACCTGAGCCCACAGCTGTAGAGGCAGTCCTTCGTGTTTAAACAGTGAAAGACTGTCGGAGTATCTGAATCGAACCCAGGACCCCCAGGGTTAGAGGAGAAGGTTCAAACGCACTAGAAATCCTGACCCCACTGGAACCAATAAGCAGCATCGAGGCATCGATCCACGAGACTAACCCCCGTCTGATGACTTACAAAGCAAACACTTCCTTCACAGGTTCAGAACGCCACTCTCTTGTGTTTTAAAGTAACTAATTCTTACTCTTGTTATTAGTATCATTATTTTTAACCAGGACAGATCCTTCTCGTTTGTGTTTGTGATCCCAGCTCTAAATCCTCTCTTTCACTTACAGAATCCCATGCTTTGCCTCTCCGGCTGATCCCTGCAACCCCAAAAACCTGCAGGAGGAGAGAACGAAACATGCGTTAGAGCAGGGAGAGAGACAGGGAGACAGACTGGGAGAGAGACAGGGACACAGGGACACAGACTGGGAGAGAGACAGGGAGACAGGGACACAGACTGGGAGAGAGACAGGGACACAGGGACACAGACTGGGAGAGAGACAGGGAGACAGGGACACAGACTGGGAGAGAGACAGGGAGACAGACTGGGAGAGAGACAGGGAGACAGGGAGACAGACTGGGAGAGAGACAGGGAGACAGGGACACAGACTGGGAGAGAGACAGGGAGACAGGGACACAGACTGGGAGAGAGACAGGGAGACAGGGAGACAGACTGGAGAGCTCTCTCCTATAGACCTCTATACAGCTCTGCAGTGTGGAGAGCTCTCTCCTATAGAGCTCTATACAGCTCTGCAGTGTTGAGTTCTCTTTCCTGTAGACCTCTATACAGCTCTGCAGTGTTGAGGGGAGCTCTCTTTCCTGTAGACCTCTATACAGCTCTGCAGTGTTGAGAGGGGAGCTCTCTTTCCTGTAGACCTCTATACAGCTCTTCAGTGTTGAGAGTGGAGTTCTCTTTCCTATAGACCTCTATACAGCTCTGCAGTGCTGAGAGTGGAGTTCTCTTTCCTATAGACCTCTATACAGCTCTGCAGTGTTGAGATCTCTTTCCTATAGACCTCTGTACAGCTCTGCAGTGTTGAGAGTGGAGTTCTCTTTCCTATAGACCTCTATACAGCTCTGCAGTGCTGAGAGTGGAGTTCTCTTTCCTATAGACCTCTATACAGCTCTGCAGTGTTGAGAGTGGAGTTCTCTTTCCTATAGACCTCTATACAGCTCTGCAGTGTTGAGATCTCTTTCCTATAGACCTCTATACAGCTCTGCAGTGTTGAGAGTGGAGATCTCTTTCCTATAGACCTCTGTACAGCTCTGCAGTGTTGAGAGTGGAGTTCTCTTTCCTATAGACCTCTATACAGCTCTTCAGTGTTGAGAGTGGAGTTCTCTTTCCTATAGACCTCTATACAGCTCTGCAGTGTGGAGAGTGGAGTTCTCTTTCCTATAGACCTCTATACAGCTCTGCAGTGTTGAGATCTCTTTCCTATAGACCTCTGTACAGCTCTGCAGTGCTGAGAGTGGAGTTCTCTTTCCTATAGACCTCTATACAGCTCTGCAGTGTGGAGAGTGGAGTTCTCTTTCCTATAGACCTCTATACAGCTCTGCAGTGTTGAGAGGGGAGCTCTCTTTCCTATAGAGCTCTATACAGCTCTGCAGTGTTGAGAGGGGAGCTCTCTTTCCTATACTAATAGTAAAGGTATTTTCCTAGGTTTGTTTTGCAATGTAACGCAATGACCTTTTTTTTTTTTACCCAGAATGCTGCTATATAATTTACTCTGAAACAGCGCGGTCAGAAACACTGGTCAAAAAGCTCCCGTGCAGACTTTCAACGAACGCAAACGGTAAATTTGAATTCTACAAACTGCTATTTCATTTCGTCTCGTACACGATCCGTGTATGCAATGCGACCACAAGCCAATCTTTTGACCTTGCGTTTACGGTAACTGCGAATTATTTTGATCTAACCGCTAGCAAAATGAATGTCACAGAAAACATAGGATAGTAAATCTTACCTGTGCCGTGTTCCCGGTCCGGTTCTGCAGGAAAAGCGGGCGGATTAGCTTTAACATGGTCACAAGCTGGACCGGTTCGGCACCGCCTTGATGAAATTGTTAATAATTGCGAAACTCGCAGGTCGAGCCACAGACATCAGACGCCAGAGAGGCTAGAGCGGCTGGTGGTGGCTGTTTTTTTGTGGTCGTCGCTGATATCTATGGTCGCTCGCCGTTGATTTCAATGCGATTGCTCATGATCGGAAACAGAGCTGGGTCGAGCGAGCTATCGCCCCCTAACGGGCGAGACGAGAACCCCCAGCCCGAGTCAAAGCCAAGGAGAAGATGACAGTATTATCAGCGATTCTTAAAATCGGAAAACGAAACTGTGTAAAAATTAAAAAAAAAAAAAAAAAAAAAAGATATAGAAAAAGGCTAGTATAAAATGTACAAATATCTAAAGGCTTAAAACTTCTTTGTTAATTACTGTTGTCACTTGTAATACGGGTATATATATATATATATATATATATATATATATATATATATAGTAACCGAATTCCATAAATACTTAATTTATTAAGTATTGTTATTATTTATGTATTTGGCAGACCCCTTTATCCCAGGCGACTCACACAGGTGTTACAGTACGGGGGTTACAATGCAAGCTTCGTATTTAAATACAGTGTGGTGGGATTAACCCACTGCACCCCCTGCTGTCTAGCAGTCTAATTTTGTATACGAGATAAACTTCAGATAGATAGAGAGATAGATAGATAGATAGATAGATAGATAGATAGATAGATAGATAGATAGATAGATAGATAGATAGATAGATAGATTGATTTGCTATTTCTGCGAGATAATGCTATCTCGGCTGAAAAAGCACAGCGGTAAAGGATACACAGAAAACTTTTAAAAACTTTTTCTATTTTTCGTGGCAGAAAGGGGGACGTTAGAATAAGAGAACTTTACTAAAATTAGGTCTTTTACAGCGTTTACTGCCGCTGAAGCCATGCTGTGGGCTCTCGATACACGTGCAATACAGGCGTTAAGCATCGGGTTTTCTGCGCAATCTTCCGGAAATTCATCCGAAAAACAGCGATAGTGCTGTGCTTTCCACCATCTTGAAAGGTCTCTCTTCGTAACACATTGTTCAAGAAGAGATTACAAACGTAAACAGTGTGGCCAAGAGTGGCGAGACAAAGAAGCGGCACTGCCTTTCAAAACAAGCCCAAGAGCAAGCGCTATCCATGTTAGAGTGCGGCTAAAAACAAGCCCAATTCCGCTTATTATAAGCGGACTTGGCAACTGTGCTTACGTCACGCAACTGCTTATTGAGTTGGGGCAGGGTCCTGCGGGTGGGGCAGCTCCTGCTTCTAGTGGTTACCCCCCCGTGAGCGACACGCTTATAATACAGGGGCGGGTCATGAATCTGAAAACCAGATTTCACATTCGTGTCTCATTTATTATTAAAACGGCGGTTCGAACCCAGCTCCCAGGATAAAAGACTTCTGCGTGTGTGCAAGTGGACCGAAAATTAAAAACACAGCCTCGTCTCTCAGGCAGCAATATTTCGTGACGGTGGTCCACTGTGAAAGGCGCTATATAAAATTGACTGATCGACTATTTTAACAATGCATCAAAAAAATAACTTTATTTTTGCACAATAACCTCGAGGTATTTAAAAAAAAAAAATGTTGCACAATACCCTGGAGGTTTGCTTTGATTTTGTTTTTGTTTTGCACAATAACCCCGACACAGCCACACGGTGGCAGCATTGCGTCCCTACCTGCAACAGTGCATTGGGCGTGCCGTGAGGTGCAAAGGACTCTGTTGTCGTACAGCTTCTGAGTGACCAAACGACTGCCGTACACTCCGCGCTGGCAGTTGTATTAAGAAAAGCAGGTAATTGCTCATTAATTCCTACGACCACCAGCCATGCACTTATAGCCTTAAGCATGACTGCGGCGTTTGATAGAGCAGCACTGCGTGGAGGGTTTCAGGGGCGAGTGCGTTTGTGTGCGCGCTTTGTAAATGCGCCGTGCGCAGGGCTTCGCTGCTGTCGCGGTACACATAAAAAGGGAATAATTCACTTTTCTATTTATTTTTTTGTTTATTTATATATTTTTTTTGTTGTTGTTGTTTTAAGTGTCTTAAATGCTTTGAAATATAAGACGTTTATATAAAGTACATGATGACGTATCATACCGTAATGTAGGGTTAAAAACAACGAGGGAAGCTTTAATTGTTTGTACACGAGTTACATCATGGGGCGGGTACGTGTCGAGGTGCGCCGCGTGTGAAATTATTAATGTGATTGTGTCACTGATACGTGATGCAAGTTTACCACCGTAAAAACACATCCCAAAGTGTATTTAATAATACTACTAATAATACTAATTCAGGAATTAGGAACCTATTACCTGCCTCCAGTAATTCAGGGGACCCATTCTCGTGGGACACCCCCTCTAGAGAGACAAGGGGGTGGAACCTGTGAGAGTGAGAGAGTGAGAAAGAGAGAGAAAGAAAGAGAGAGAAAGAGAGAGTGAGAGTGAGAGTGAGAGAGAGATAGCGCTTAGCAACTTGAATATTCCTGTGAAATATTCTCCACAAACTGTTGTGGTTTCAGCTTCCGAAGAAAACAATTACCTTCAGCTGACGAACCGAGTGCTTTAGGGCTCTGGACTCTTGACCGGAGGGTCGTGGGTTCAATCCCAGGTGGGGGGGACACTGCTGCTGTACCCTTGAGCAAGGTACTTTACCTAGATTGCTCCAGTAAAAACCCAACTGTGTGAATGGGTAATCGTGTGTAAAAAATAATGTGATATCTTGTAACAATTGTAAATCGCCCTGGATAAGGGCATCTGCTAAGAAATAAATAATAATAATAATAATAATAATAATAATAATAATAATAATAATGTTCAGGTCCAATTGCCAGCTCGGTTATTAAACTGTATGTAACGTGTGGTAAACTTTTATAAGGGTTAGTTTAGCGTTATTATCCTGTATACATTTGTATTTTATTTAATAATAATAATAATAATAATAATAATAATAATAATAATAATTACAGTAACGTTATGTGTGCAGAGTACAGTAATCATTTCAATTATTACATTTTATTTGGTCAGACTTGTCGTTTTGTTAGTATAAAAAACCTGTATCCATATGAATTGTTACTGTCGCGCTGTCTCGCATGCTGTGGTATTTTGAAGGGACGGTAGGCGGTTGCCACACGGAAGGTTTGGGTTTTTTTCCAGTGTTTTTTGGTGTCGATACAGCAGCAACAAAGAAACAGGAAGCTGGGAGGCAGGTAAGAGCAAAGCCGTTTTATGAAAACGTTTTAAACCCGTGTTTATTTCAACATGTGTGTCTTTTCGAGGTCTGAAAACGCGTGACGCGAGTCGCTGTGTTTCTGTGGCGTAATTGCGTGACAACAAAAAGTCGCAATTTTAATGAATTAGCTTCTTTTTTAGATTATCGTCACCTCGATAACTGTGTTTCTCTCCGATATAGTTTTTTACGTTGAAGTTACTTTTTTTTAAGATTAGCTGTCGATGTTTGCTTTGTTTTTTTGTCATACATTTTGATAAGGTAAAAACAGGTTTACTAATAAATAAATAAATAAATAAATAAATAAATAAATACATAAATAAATAAATACATAAATAAAAAGCTTTAATAAATGCAAATACAGTAACGTGTTGAACCTTTTCAAGTACCGATATTTTTTACGACATGTAAACAGCCATCATAATAATAATAATAATAATAATAATAATAATAATAATAATAATAACTCAAGAAACACAGCCGTTGCTGTTGGTCTTTTTTTGTTTTGTTTTAGGGAAATTAAATACTGTAATTTAAGTGTACGCTCCTTGCGGTTAAAGGTGGAAACTTCATCCGGGGAGGGTGAATGGAATGACGGGGGAGATATTCACGACAATTCGGGGTTGAACAATTATATGCTAGGCCTCGTTTCCGCTACCAAAATAATTAATATTAAAACAATAAATAAAATTTAAAAAAGGTACGTGTGTCGCCTTTCATTGTAGTGTAATATACGGTTCACAATTCGTATGTGCTTGCTAGGAACACAGCGTTTTTACTGTAAGCACGCAGCTAGTAATGCCACAGCTCGTTTCACAGAATGCACATTTGAGTCAAAAGTATCTCAACTCTACAGCGTGAATTATAATTTAGCAGGAAAATGCCAGTTTGCTCTTTTTAAATGTAAAATAAATAAATAAATAAAGAAAGAAAGAAAGAAAAGAAAATTCAAACAACTATAGTTTGTGACCAGATTTGGCAAACATCAAACACGACTTTTCGTCGGCCGAGTAATTTGACGTGACTCAATCGGATTTTGGCTTCTTAAAGGTGCCTTAGGTATTAGAAATTATATATATATATATATATATATATATATATATATATATATATATATGATCTATATAATCATACACACACACAGACACGCACGCAGTGTTACTGGATCCTCAGCTGTTGCGCTATCCTTGCACTACTGTCATGTCATTTGTACAAACTGTCTTCATCCCTAACGTGTTATCTCATTGTGTATTCTAGTAGCATTTGCACTGACTGTAAACTATTTTCTCTCTGTGTGTGTCTGTCTGTGTGTGTGTGTGTGTTTGTGTCTGTCTTTGTGTGTGTGTGTGTGTGTGTGTGTGTCTCTCTGTTTCTGTGTGTGTGTCTGTCTGTCTGTCTGTCTCTCTGTATCTGTGTGTGTGTGTGTGTGTGTGTCTGTCTGTCTCTCTGTCTCTGTGTGTGTGTGTGTGTCACAGGGCCTATTATAGCTCTCCCTGGCCTCATTCCCAGTGTCTTGTGTCTTGGAGGAATCTGCTGGCCTGAACTCACACAACAACTGGAAACAGTGAGACTGCAACATGAGACTGGCTGGTAAGACACTGTGGCTCCCAGTAGCACTTGTCCCATAGTGAAGGCATTGTAAAGCACAGAGAGGTGTGGTAAAGCATAGTGAAGCATTGTAAAGCACAGAGAGGTGTGGTAAAGCATAGGGAAGCACTGTAAAGCACAGAGAGGTCTGGTAAAGCATAGGGAAGCATTGTAAAGCACAGAGAGGTCTGGTAAAGCATAGGGAAGCATTGTAAAGCACAGAGAGGTGTGGTAAAGCATAGGGAAGCATTGTAAAGCACAGAGAGGTCTGGTAAAGCATAGAGAAGCATTGTAAAGCACAGAGAGGTCTGGTAAAGCATAGGGAAGCATTGTAAAGCACAGAGGTGTGGTAAAGCACAGGAAGCATTGGAGGTGTGTTAAAGCATAGGAAGCATTGTAAAGCACAGAGAGGTCTGATAAAGCATAGGAAGCATTGTAAAGCACAGAGAGGTATGGTAAAGCATAGGAAACATTGTAAAGCAGAGAGGGTCTGGTAAAGCATAGGAAGCATTGTAAAACCCACAGATAGGTCTGGTAAAGCATAGGAAAGCATTGTAAAGCACAGAGGGTGTGGTAAAGCATAGGGAAGCATTGTAAAAGCACAGAGAGGTCTGGTAAAGCATAGGGAAGCATTGTAAAGCACAGAGAGGTCTGGTAAAGCATAGGGAAGCATTGTAAAGCACAGGAGAGGTCTGGTAAAGCATAGGGAAGCATTGTAAAGCACAGAGAGGTGTGGTAAAGCATAGGAAGCATTGTAAAGCACAGAGAGGTCTGGTAAAGCATAGAGAAGCATTGTAAAGCACAGAGAGGTCTGGTAAAGCATAGGGAAGCATTGTAAAGCACAGAGGTGTGGTAAAGCACAGGGAAGCATTGTAAAGCACAAAGAGGTGTGTTAAAGCATAGGGAAGCATTGTAAAGCACAGAGAGGTCTGATAAAGCATAGGGAAGCATTGTAAAGCACAGAGAGGTATGGTAAAGCATAGGGAAACATTGTAAAGCAGAGAGAGGTCTGGTAAAGCATAGGGAAGCATTGTAAAGCACAGATAGGTCTGGTAAAGCATAGGAAAGCATTGTAAAGCACAGAGAGGTGTGGTAAAGCATAAGCATTGTAAAGCACAGAGAGGTGGTAAAGCATAGGGAAGCATTGTAAAACACAGAGAGGTCTGGTAAAGCATAGGGAAGCATTGTAAAAACACGGAGAGGTCTGGTAAAGCATAGGGAGCATTGTAAAGCACAGAGAGGTCTGGTA
>CM072711.1:145349-197849 GCA_036884735.1 Huso huso
GTTCCCTTGTTAACATATTGAATTCCACCCCCCTATATAGAATGAACTCCCTCAGCTTCATAGAGTCCAATGAAAGCTGCTGAATAATGTTCCCTTGTTAACATATTGAATCACACCCCTCCATAGAATGAACTCCCTCAGCTTCATAGAGTCCAGTCCAATGAATAATGTTCCCTTGTTAACATATTGAATTCCACCCCCTCTATATAGAATGAACTCCCTCAGCTTCATAGAGTCCAATGAAAGCTGCTGAATAATGTGACGTTAACATATTGAATTGCACACCAGCGCTTTGTATAGTTTTCCAGATACCTAATGGAAAAAAATGGAAAAATGTGACGTTTCGAAATCTAACATGAAATAATATTGCCCTGCTATTGCGGCTTCCGGTGTAGAATTTATTTTGCGCAGTCATTTTTGTAGATTCTTTGACGCGATGTTAAATAAAAGATCAAAAATTAAGTTCATATATTATTACTATTATTTTATTGTATTTAATTTTTTTTTTTTTTTTTTATTAATTATGTCTCAGTCCTAAAATTCTAGGTGTTGCGAAACGTTTTGTCCAGATCCGCTTTCACGTTTGAGATTTCTGCTAACGTTCAAGTGTTTGGACGAGATCCTGAGGGCTGTGTTTTCAAACGCCTTTTACCGCAGTCTGCAGTGGACTCTGTGTTTTTGTGTTATTTTGCAAAGGGAAATTCGCATCCGAATGAGCCGCAAAGCATCTGGAGAGGAATTGAAAAAAAATATCGTTTTGTTTGGATCTAGCGTCTTAAAAACGATACGGGCGTTTTCACTTTTAAACGCTGCGTGTGCATTTGCCTCAGTCCGTTCCTGTTCTCTCTGCAGATGTCAACGAATTGCTGAAGTTTCTCAGACCGATCCACGAAGGCACGCTGGTTTTCGTGGCCTCCTACGATGATCCTGCCACTAAGTAAGACCACGTGACTCTCTCACGCTCCGCAGAAATCAGGCTGCTGTTGCACAGCAGTGTCGCCCAGTCCAGGTTTTACTACCAGCTTGATCAGCCCCCAGTGTGTCTAGGTAACAAGCTCAGGTGTGTCTGATTATTAAACACAGTGAAAACCAGGACTGGATCAAACTGCTGTGCAGCGGGAGTCTGATTCCCATCCCTGTAGTAAACTAAACTTGTGGGGCTGTGTCTGTCTCTGTCTGTCTGTCTGTCTGTCTGTAACGTTAATGAAACTAAACTGTGGAAGAATGCAGTAACTAACGTAGACACCAAAAAGAAGGAATTATATTGTACTGATGCACTATCCTGCTATGCATTGTAGATATACGTCATTGTGATCCTAACTTGCTGCTTCCTAGTTCATACTGCATTCTAGTAGTGTTATTATTTGCACTAGCTGTAAACGACACTAAATGCACACACAGACACGCACACACACACACAGACACGCACGCACACAGACACACACACGCACACACAGACACGCACACACACACACACACACACACGCACGCAGACACCCTGTACTGCCCTGTAACATCTGTAAGTTGCCTTGGATAAAGACATCTGCCTAAATAATAATAATAATAATAATAATAATAATAATGAACTGTTGCCCTCCCAGGATGAACACTGAAGCCCGGCAGATCTTCTCGGCGCTGGGGAGCACAGCGATCGGTGACCTGGGCTTCCGGGACAGCTGGGTGCTGGTGGGGGCGAAGGGCATCGATAGCAAGAGCCCCTTCGAACAGGTGAGAGCACAGGGAAGCATTGTAAAGCACAGAGAGGTCTGGTAAAGCATAGGGAAGCATTGTAAAGCACAGAGAGGTGTGGTAAAGCAGAGGGAAGCCTTGTAAAGCACAGAGAGGTCTGGTAAAAAGCATAGGGAAGCATTGTAAAAAGCACAGAGAGGTCTGGTAAAGCATAGGGAAGCATTGTAAAGCACAGAGCGGTCTGGTAAAGCATAGGGAAGCATTGTAAAAGCACAGAGGGTCTGGTAAAAGCATAGGGAAGCATTGTAAAGCACAGAGAGGTCTGGTAAAGCATAGGGAAGCATTGTAAAAGCACATAGAGGTCTGGTAAAAGCATAGGGAAGCATTGTAAAAGCACAGAGAGGTATGGTAAAGCATAGGGAAGCATTGTAAAGCACAGAGAGGTCTGGTAAAGCATAGGAAGCATTGTAAAGCACAGAGAGGTGGTGGTAAAGCATAGGGAAGCATTGTAAAAAACACAGAGAGGTCTGGTAAAAGCATAGGAAAGCATTGTAAAGCACAGAGAGGTCTGGTAAAAGCATAGGGAAGCATTGTAAACCACAGAGAGGTCTGGTAAAGCATAGGGAAGCATTGTAAAGCACAGAGAGGTGTGGTAAAGCATAGGGAAGCATTGTAAACCACAGAGAGGTCTGGTAAAGCATAGGGAAGCATTGTAAAAGCACAGAGAGGTCTGGTAAAGCATAAGGAAGCATTGTAAAGCAAAAGGCACAGAGAGGCCTGGTAAAGCATAAAGGGAAGCATTGTAAAGCACAAGAGGGTCTGGTAAAGCAGAGACAGGTCTGGTAAAACATAGGGAAGCATTGTAAAGCACAGAGAAGCATTGTAAAGCACAGAGAGGTGTGGTAAAGCATAGGAAGCATTGTAAAGCACAGAGAGGTCTGGTAAAGCATAGGGAAGCATTGTAAAGCACAGAGAGGTCTGGTAAAGCATAGGGAAGCATTGTAAAGCACAGAGAGGTCTGGTAAAGCATATTAAAAAAAACAAAAAAAAAACAACATGGTAAACTTACCCTTATAGAAGTGTCCCACAGTGAATGCAAGGTAAAGCAAATAATTAAAATGATCAAAGTGTGTTTTTTTTTTTGTAATATTTATTTTTTTTCTCTCTCCCCACAGCGCACGAAGAACAACAAGAACTCAAACAAGTACGAAGGGTGGCCTGAGGCCCTGGAGATGGAGGGCTGCATCCCACAGCGCACCCCAGAGGAGCAGTGAGGAAGCAAGCAGGGTGCCCACACCCCTCCCCTTCTGAAAGTGGCACGACCCGCTCTGCTGCCAGGGCTGTACCAATAGCAAGGGGGGGGTTTGAATCGACCAGAAAGACAATGCATTTAAAGAGAGGGTGGGGGAGAAACGGTTCATTTCAATGTTGGACTCATTCCCAGTCCTATTTTACCTCCCGGAATATCCAGTTCCGATACTTCCAGACGCACTGCATGAGTAGCAGGGCTCCCGAATGCTGTTAAACGAACACTGCAGTGAGGCTCGGACAGAAAAACTGCAGCGGTGCTTCTCTGTCTAGTCTGATAAATAGGGTTGGGGAGGGTTTGGGGGGTTTATGTGCTATTTAAATAAAACTGTCCGTCAGAAAAATATTTATTTTATTTTAAGCAGACAGTTGTATGTAGGATGTTTTATGCCAAAATGAAAAAAATAAAGAAATAAATAAATATATATATATATATATATATACTTGTTGAAAGAAATGCATATATAGACATCTACTTTTATTTCAACATGTATTTTAGCAAAAATGTTAGACTTGTACATCAGAGATGGGAATCAGACTCCTACTATTTATTTATTTTATTTCTTAGCAGACGCCCTTATCCAGGGCGACTTACAATTGTAACAAGATATCACATTATACATTATTTCACATTATACAGATATCACATTATTTTACATACAATTACCCATTTTTACTGGAGCAATCCAGGTAAAGTACCTTGCTCAAGGGTACAGCAGCAGTGTCCCCTACCTGGGATTGAACCCACGACCCTCCGGTCAAGAGTCCAGAGCCCTAACCACTACTCCACACTGCTGCACAGCAGTGTCGCCCAGTCCAGGTTTTACTACCAGCTTGATCAGCCCCAGTGTGTCTAGGCAACAAGCTCAGGTGTGTCTGATTATTAAACTCGCAGTGAAACCAGGACTGTGTGTGTGCGTGTGTGTGTGTGACCCTGAGCAAGTCACTGAACCTCCTTGTGCTCCGTCCTTTGGACGAGACGTCAAACAAACGAGGTCCTATTGGAAGTGACTCTGCAGCAGCAGCAGCAGTTGAAGATTCATACTTCCCCCCCCCCAGTCTATGGGAGTCGCTTTGGATAAAAGCGTCTGCTGAATGACTCATTAATAATAATAATAATAATAATAATAATAATAATAATAATACTAGTCATGCATTTACCCATGGCTCCCTGTTTCTAACGCTGGAGTCTGTTAGCAGAGAGTGAGAGTTTATGTGTGACTCCCGATCCCTCGCTCAGCTGTTCTGTGAACTTGAAGGCTCTGGAGGAAATTAAATACTGAAAAATAAAACAAATGTTCGTTTTGCGAGAATGTGTTTCCGTTCCTCTAAACCTGGCGAAGCCCAGCAAGCCGTTTCTTCTGTGTGTTGAATCATTTCAGCAAAATAATGCATTTAACTTCATGCAGTGGAATACATAGTAACAAATACACCTCGACACTACACAACTACACAATACAACTACACTACACAACTACACAATACAACTAAACACTCACTCGGCGCGGGGGGTGGTCGCGCTGTTTCTCAGGAGTTAACGAAGTCCTGTTTATTTGTGCTGGTGCGCCAGTAACGTGTAGTTCTATAGAATCACCAGCAGAGGGAGGCAGAGACGCGTGCCTGCCTGCTGGCTGAAAACACGGGTTGTTGTAACAGCTAAAGAGAAGGGATTTTGACTGAAACGTCCTGTTTTTTATTTGTTTTATTTTAAAACCTTTTGTACACTGCCGTTATACCTTCTTTCAAACATGTAATGTGTGTGTGTGTGTGTGTTAAGTCCAGGTTCCACTGCGAGTTTAATAATAAGACACACCTGAGCTTGTTAGCTAGACACACTGGGGGCTGATCAAGCTGCTAGTAAAACCTGGACTGGGTGACACTGCTGTGCAATAGGAGTCTGATTCCCATCCCTATACATAGATACAATTAGTAAAAGAAACTATTCATCTGTATGAAATCTAACGCTGGAGGGCCCTTGCAAAATGCCGATTAAATCTCGAGGCGTGACTGCTCAATAAAGCTGGTCCTTTTACGGCAGTTTTTTTTTTGTTCCTTTGTAATTAGCGTTTCCTGTCCAAACTTTCAATCGCAGCAAGTTAAAAACCAAACCAGACAAGCGAACCAGTCGCGCGTCTACTGTGAAATCAATAACCGCTTGTAATCAATAACATCGATCACAGCATGTCACGAGCTCACACACGCGGCGGTGCAGGCAAGAGTTTCCTCAAATCAATTCACACACCTGCAATTAAAAAAAATAAAAATGCCGTGTCGGTGTTAATTGAGTTAGCTTAGTGTATGCGTCTCGCTAATTGGTTCATGTAATTATTGTTTGTTGACTGTATTTGGTTCCCGATATAAAACAGGCGGGAATTAAGAGATTGGAAAGCATTTTCAGAGAGAGAGGGAGACGCAGGGGGAGGAAAGCGGGGTCTTGTGGTTTGGAAGGCTTGTTCGATATCTATCTATCTATCTATCTATCTATCTATCTATCTATCTATCTATCTATCTATCTATCTATCTATCTATCTATCTATCTATCTATCTATCCAGCTTGGAGAACCCTGTATAAGCCACCACTGCCAAAAAGATCGAGGGATCTGCAGTGGAGGATCTTACATACCATCATTGCCGTTAACTCCTTTGTGAGCATCATAAACCCTGAGGTGAAAGATTCCTGTCCATTTTGCTCACAAAGGGAAACTGTTTACCATTGTTTTGTGTTCTGCACCAGATTAAAACCTATGTTTGCTGCTCTGAAGGAATTGCTTGCTGGATTGGGTTTTGTGTTCTCTGAGGTGTCTTTTATTTTTGGTTTTAAGTATTGTAAAAAGAGAAAGTACTCAATCCAGCTGGTGAATTTTTTTTTATTGGACAGGCCAAATTAGCAATTTTAAAGAGCAGAAAAACAAAATGAATGACGTTTTAAATACTGATCCTTTTGTCATTTTTAGAATGCTTGTATTAACACGGGTTAGACTGGATTTTAATTTTTATAAAGCAATGCATAATATAGCAATGTTTGAGGAAGTCTGGTGTGTAGACAGTGTGTTGTGTGCTGTTAAGGATGGTGATCTGGAGGAGTATCTGTGATGTGAATTTTATGTGTCCATAATATTTTATGGATTGTTTTGTTCACCTTTGGTGGATCTGAATTGATTTCGTGATAATATGTTTTATAAATATTGATTTTGTGTATTTTATTTAATTGTTAAATAAAGTTTTTTCAAAAAGTAAAAAAAGTATCTATCTATCTATCTATCTATCTATCTATCGATCTATCTCTCTATCTATCTCTCTATCTATCGATTGATCTATCTATCTATCTCTCTCTATCTATCTCTCTATCTATCGATTGATCTATTTATCTATCTGTCTATCTATCTATCTATCCATCCATCCATCTGTCTATCTATCTATCTCTCTATCTATCGATCTATCTCTCTATCTATCTCTCTATCTATCGATTGATCTATCTATCTATCTATCTCTCTATCTATCTATCTATCGATCTATCTCTCTATCTATCGATTGATCTATCTATCTATCTATCTCTCTATCTATCTCTCTATCTATCGATTGATCTATCTATCTATCTATCTCTCTATCTATCTATCTCTCTATCTATCGATTGATCTATCTATCTATCTGTCTATCTATCTATCTATCCATCCATCCATCTCTCGATCTATCTATCTCTCTATCTATCTCTCTATCTATCGATTGATCTATCTATCTATCTATCTATCTCTCTATCTATCGATTGATCTATCTATCTATCTATCTATCTCTATCTATCTCTCTATCTCTCTATCTATCGATTGATCTATCTATCTATCTATCTATCTATCTATCTATCTATTAAACGTGATTTTATAGCTTTTGGTGCGGCGCCTAATTACTTTGAAACGTTTTTTTTCTTGTTTTGTGTGTGTGTGGCATTTGTTGTTAATGTAGAACGTCTTTTCAGCGTACGATTTGTAATACTTATATATATATATATATATATATATATATATATATATATATATATATATATATATATATATATATATATGTGTGTGTGTGTGTGTGTGTGTGTGTGTATTCTATGTATTTACATATTGAATAATAATAAAAGGTGTGTGTGTGTGTTTCTTATTAGAAGTATTTGCGCGCCTCAACACATCAATAACACTAACAATAACTAACTAAATAAATAAATAAATAAATAAATAAATAAATAAATAAATAAATAAATAAATGTGGTCAGTGACGTGCGCGCCGCCGCCGCCGCCGCCGCCACTGTTCCCGGAGGAGTGACGTTGTGTTAAAGAGCTGGCGCGCGCCCGCGTGCGCGCTTGGTGGGGGGAGCTCGGGGCTCGGGGCTCGAGGCGAGAAGCGAGAGCTTGTCAGTTGTTCGGCGAGACGCCGCTGTGTGTGTGTTTGTGTTTGTGTGAGGGAGAGAGACACGGCGGAACAAAAAAATAAAAATAAATAATAATAATAATAAAATATATCGACAAATACACCACCAAGCAGTGCTCAATTAAAAAAAAATTAATTAATTAAAATTAAAAAGAGTTACAATACCCCTCCGAGGGGTGGCACGTCGTAACGGAAGACCACTTGTACTGGTTTTGGAATTAACGACTAAACGCTTTTGTTATATTCTTAGACAATATTAGCACTGTATATTGTATATATATATATATATATATATATATATATATATATATATATATATATATTTTTTTTCTTTTACTGTTTTTTTTCTCAAAACCCCGATACTGGACGCTGTGAAAAAATTAACCCAACGGAAAAAAAAAATAGAGGTAATTAAACATTTTCTTATCCAGATTTCATTTCGGTGTGTGTGTGTGTTTATATATATATATATATATATATATATATAATTGACTGTCTCTTGCGTTGTCTTCGGTAGAAAAAGCAGACAGGTGAAAAAATACGTCTAATTTAAAACCCGTGGTCTGCAATTTCAATGATTGTGTGTTTGGAGAAATCTGTGCTGAAAATTGTGATCACGTATAACGTGAGAGCGAAATTTGGTGTTTCTGTGGGTTTTAAAAATGCTTTTTAAAAATCGTACCGAGGTTGGTTGACGGATCTTTTATTTTCGGTTTCCTGCATTGCTGAGTAAATCTGTAGCGCAGCTCCTGTGCCTGTCAGCAATGTTTACATTTCTACGTGACAGGTTGACAAAAAAAAAACAAAACGCATGGAATTGCGATTAATAATATACGTTTTTAAATCTTGCTGTGAAGACAATCTTCTGGATTATTTGGACATGTATGTATATTTTTTTTCATTTTTATGTTGTGTTCGTCTTTGATCAATTATTGATTAGAAGCGCGGTAGCCTGATATTTATATATATATATATATTAGTTCTATATTGTAGCGTTCAGGATTAATTCATGTCATGTGATAGACAGTAATTTGAATTTGAATTGTTTAATTTTTCACCCGGAAGTGCTTTAGTTTATTAGTCGTATTAAAAACAGGTTTCGTTTCGTAATTTATACAGACAGTAATAAAATATTACTGTCTGTATAACGACACTTGAATTTCAATAGAAAACATGACTGGTTTAGTAAGATAGCGTGTGGTGATAGTTACAACGTGATCTTTGAATAGAAATGGAGATATATTAGCTCAAAGGATCTCATCAGAGATGGCAATCAGGCTCCTATTGCACAGCAGTGTCATCCAGTCCAGGTTTTACAACCAGCTTGATCAGCCCCAGTGTGTCTAGCTAACAAGCCCAGGTGTGTCTTAGTATTAAACTCCCAGTGAAACCAGGACTGGATCAACCTGCTATGCAGCTGGAGTCTGATTCCCATCCCTGTAGCTTATATATGGTACAGAACTTTATTTTTTTACGATTTAATTGCTGGTTGTTATGCACAGTTTGGAAAAAAAAAAACATAACTGTTGTGGTTTGAAAGGAGCAGCTTTGTGGTGGCATTTGAAAAGAACAACATCCTGTAACGCAGGCAAGCCAGAACTGGGACCATAAATAATACAGACAGAAGTTACACACAGTATGTTACTGCGTGGAGCAGGAAATCAGACTCCCGTTGCACAGCAGTGTGATCCAGTCCTGGTTTCACTAGGAGTTTAATAATAAGACACACCTGAGCTTGTTAGCTAGACACACTGGGGGCTGATCAAGCTGGTAGTAAAACGTGGACTGGGCGACACTGCTGTGCAATAGGAGTCTGATTGTCATCCCTGTATCTATAAACACTGTGGCTGATCAAGCTGGTAGTAAAACCTGGACTGGATGGTAGGAGTCTTCCTGCCATGTCTGAGCGTACACATGAGCTGCATCGTGCAGTCTTTGTTTGGGGAGCAGTTATGTAAAGTTATTTTTTTCGTTTTGCCTGTGTGGTGCTCAGAAATCGGCACAGTTTGAATCTCGTCTCAAGTGTGCCTGCCCTGATAAGGTGTCTGGCTTTGTGTTGAGAATTATGATAAGCCGCTGATAAGTTGATGTTAATGCTGTTGTGTGGGTGAACGTTGTGGTTTCAGACAGAGGCTTCGTTTTCATTTCAGTTGGATTGATTGATTGATTTAGTTATTTATTTTTATTTCTCTAAACTGCAGCTGATCTCCAAGCAGCTTTTTCCAATATTTATTTTATATTTTTTTTTTTGCTGTATCTTCAAAACGCCACAATCGGAGTGGCTGAAAAGGTTTCAAGCCTGAAGTCTGACCCAGGTTCAAACTCCCCTGACCTCTCGGCCGGACTCATGAAAGAGCCTGCGAAGTGAGGCACCATCGTTTCTGTTGTCGTTCTTCAATGCTGCTGATTGATTTCTCAGTGTTAGCCGAGGGTGTGTTAATAACAGAGTGCGATGAACGACAGTCTGAAATTCAATGTGAGTTTTAGCTTGTAACTTAAAACCTGCCTTTCCCGTCTGGTGCCGTCCCCTTAATTTATATTGACAGCTTTCCTTCGGTCTACAGCAAGGTATTGAACCCAGTCGTTTTCATTAATTGAGCAAGTTTACATGTTGTATGTGTGGATTTTAAATATATATGTACTTGAGTAAAATCAGAAAGAGAAAGGTGAGGGAGGTGTGGAGTAGTGGTTAGGGCTCTGGACTCTTGACCAGAGGGTCGTGGGTTCAATCCCAGGTGGGGGGGACACTGCTGCTGTACCCTTGAGCAAGGTACTTTACCTAGATTGCTCCAGTAAAAACCCAACTGTATAAATGGGTAATTGTATGTAAAAATAATGTGATATCTTGAAACAATTGTAAGTCGCCCTGGATAAGGGGGTCTGCTAAGAGGTGTGAGTAATTGATAAAAATAATAATAAATTCAGGAGATTTCGGACTGCAAGTCTTTCTTCGGCGATATAAGAATAACATGAATTGATTGGATGATGATGATGATGATGATGATGATGATGTCACGATGACTTTGGAGTAGGATGCTCATTCCAAGAGGTTCCAAAGGGCCTGCTTTTGGAAAAGTGAATTATTTTTGCTGCCCTTGGCTGCACCTGTCCCATCGCTGTGACTCAGCCCAGGCGTTGCGATGTCTTCCGCGATGGGGAGGTTTGTGTTTTCACTTCATAGGGTGGAACCTGCACGCAAAACCGGGCTGGTTTAGGGAATGTTTTCGAAGCCCGTTTCTGATGAATTAAACAAAGACTGGCATTTCTTGACACTCTGGTAGAGCTGTTTATAAAGTTTATTCAGGTATTTTCAAACATGCTGTAGGGGGAGGTTTTGAAAATACACTTGTGTTTTTTTAAAAAAATTCAGAAAAATTAAAAAAAGTATTTCTTAAGGCCCCAGTTGTAGCATTCAAAAGAGAAGCTAATTTAGGTGATATTTTAGTTCACAGTAAACATAAAAGAATAATTGACAAAATAGGTTCTACGAACATGTGCACCAGTAGATGTAAAGTGTGTAAATACATAGACAAACGTAAAAATATAATTAAACATAAGAACACCACATATCCACTAAAAACTAATACCTACTGTAAAAATAGCAATGTTGTTTATGGAATAGCCTGTGAAAAATGTGATGAAATCAAATATGTTGGAGAGACTGGAACTACTTTATATAAAAAGAATTCAGAACCACCTTTCATTAATTAGAAATAAAAAAATGAATGAACCAATAGTACAGCACTTCACCAGTCAGGGACATGACATAAATGATGTAAAGTTTGTAGTATTAGAACAGCTCAAATTAGACAATGCGACATTTAGAAGAATATAAGAAAGTAAATGGATAAATAGACTGAACACGATTATGCCAGCGGGACTCAACAGAAAAGAATGAACTAATTAACTTCAATAAATATATAACATTTAAATAAATAAACAAAATTCATTCAAAAAGCTGTGCATGCTGATGCGCCTGGGAGGCCAAATCTAGACTGATCCTCAGAGCCAGCATTGCATGATATAATAAAAATATAAGTTTATATAAAGTAGTGTTAATTAGAATTAATACAGATTCAAAGATAGAAGTAAAAATGATGTCACAATATATAGAACACCATTACATCATGTAAGAATAAATCATGGATTTGAATGTAAACAATAACAAATAGTTGTCATGCCGTCAAAAACCTATAAATACCTCCAATGTTTTGATTCAAACACAGGCTCCTTTGAGAAAGATATGTACAACATATCGAAACGTTGGGCAGCTGGCTCTTTGAGCTAAATATATATATATATATATATATATATATATATATATATATATATATATATATATATATATATATATATTATTTAATTATGACCAGTTAATAAAAAATGAAATGTCCTAGTAGATTTGTTTTAAAAAAAAAATGTTGTAAGTTGTTGAAGGCAAAGCGTGTCAAAACTCTTTAGGCCTCAGAAAAAGATCATTTTGGTGGCAAACCACAACTCCAGCCTGCTCAGAATGGGGCTTTTTGTGTCTGCTTCCTCCTCCCACACACCTACCCTCCCCCCCCCCCCTTCTCATGCTGAGGTTGTGGACAGTGTCTCTTGGGTCTGGGATTAAGAGTGGCGCTTGCCACTTCATCATCACCAGGCTTGTGAGCGATTCTCACAGGGGAGATGAGCAATCGAGTGCTGCAGAACCGATCAGCATCACCCTCAAGAACATGAACCCATGAAACCCGCTGAATAACGTGACGTTAACGTGTTGAATTACACGCACCAGCGCTTTGGAGCTTTACCAGATACTTCACGGGACGGGGGTGGGGGGGGGAACTTCAATTGAAAAATCTGACGTTTCGAAATCCTAAAATACTGAACTGCTTATTATGGCTTCTTCAGTTTCTTTGATTTACATGATAATAAAAAAAAAAATCTAAATTATGTTCGTATTGTTTTTTAGGTGAAGCATAACATTTGCCGTAACTGTGCAGAAGCTAAAATTTTAGGATTGAGACATAAAAAAAAAAACACCTATATGAACATACTGGCTGTATTGATGCAGTGTTAGAGTAAGGTTTTCTATTTATTAATTTTGTGTACCCCTCTAAGTAGCTGTGTCTGTCAGACAGGGTCTCGGATTAATAGTGCACTTTAAACAAAGGTAAACGTGTGGTTGATCGGCGCCTGGCTGCCTCACTTTGCATTAAAACCCCATTGTGTGGGTTAGTCTAGGTGTGCTTGCTCTGGCTGTGTGCTAGATCTCTTACTGTAGTTGACGATGAATCAGGACTCAAAACCATTGCGCCCAAGTTGAGCGTGAATTAAGATGCTGGCTGCTGCTGCACGGCAGGTTAGATTGTTAGATTGCAGTGGTTTAGCTTCTAGGGCAAGCGACCCTGATGCTTATAAACAGCAGTGACCTAAAAAAAAATACCAAAACACTTTACCAGTCTCCTAACATTACCAAACAAGATCGCTGGATATTGCTGCTCTACCAGTCTCCTAACATTACCAAACAAGATCGCTGGATATTGCTGCTCTACCAGTCTCCTAACATTACCAAACAAGATCGCTGGATATTGCTGCTCTAGAAAGAGTGCAAAGAAGAGCAACCAGAATTATCCCAGGTTTAAAAGGCATGTCGTATGCAGACAGGCTAAAAGAATTGAATCTATTCAGTCTTGAACAAAGAAGACTACGCGGCGATCTGATTCAAGCATTCAAAATCCTAAAAGGTATAGCCTAGACAATGTCAACCCGGGGGACTTCTTTGACCTGAAAAAAGAAGCAAGGACCAGGGGTCACAAATGGAGATTAGATAAAGGGGCATTCAGAACAGAAAATAGGAGGCACTTTTTTACACAGAGAATCGTGAGGGTCTGGAACCAACTCCCCAGTAATGTTGTTGAAGCTGACACCCTGGGATCCTTCATGAAGCTGCTTGATGAGATTCTGGGATCAATAAGCTACTAACAACCAAACGAGCAAGATGGGCCGAATGGCCTCCTCTCGTTTGTAAACTTTCTTATGTCTAATTCAGTGTGCTATAATAATAATAATAATAATTAGTTTACTTGCCAGACTCCTTTATCCCAGGAGACTCACACAGGTGTCACAGGGCAGCACAGGGTTACAATGCAAGCTTCGTATTTAAACACAGTGTAGTTTACAGCAAGGGCTGATAATAATGCTGCTGGAATACAAGATGAGATAAGAAGTATCTACAGTAGGTCAGGCAAGTCCAGTGCATAGTTGGAGGAGGGTTAGTCAGTCCAGGCTTTGGTTATCGTTAAATCCAAGATGTAAAATCATTTTTAGAAATCTAGGTTTCCCACAGGTTTTTTTTTGCGCGCCGGGTTCGACAGCCCAGACTGGTATCTAAATACCATGAAGAATGCGGCATTCATTTCTAGTAAACCTGTCGAACTGGGGCTGTGCCTCATGACTCGCCAATCAGAGAATGACTGTTGCTTTTATCTTGAATCAACAGTCTGTAAAGCACAATAATGCCAGGTTTTCTTTTTATGTCTAATCGCATTGGTGTTCTAGTGGCCTGATACATAAGGGTAATGTGTTTCATCGTGTGCTTTCCTCCCAGGGCTGACCGTGATTAACAGCCTACGCAGCCCTGGTCTCTCTCAAAGACATTCTTGAAATGTCTTTCTTGGCTCGGCCGGTTTCTGGATTGCCCCCCTTCTCCTCTGAAAGCAGCGAGGGGCCCACGACAACTTGCCAGACTTAAATGAGCCAGAAATTGAGCTCAGCTGCACTTTAGGTGTTGAGTTGTTTTTATCAAAGTTAAACCAGGAATGGATCAAACTGCTATGCAATGGGAGTCTTACTTCCATCCCTGGACACACACCGAGACACACACACGAGTCTAATAAGACGCACCTGAGCTTGTTGCCTAGACACAGGGTGGCAAGTCAAGCTGGTAGTAAAACCTGGACTGGGTGACACTGCTGTGCAATAGGAGTCTGATTTCCATGCCCTGCAGTTCCTAAACTGTAAATGCTGTGGCCAGTTCTGTTATAATGATTTCCTCCCTGTGTTTGTCTGAAACAGATCTCCCCCTTGCTCGGTTATAGTGTTGAAAATCAACAGGGGCCAGGAGTCTAAACAAGAATCGGACCTCCCTGCTAACCCTGCTCTGAATGAATTGATCTGTCCTTGAGTGAGGCTCCGCTGAGCGCAGGCTGACTGGGAGCAGCTGTTCATGCAGCTCTGCATTTTTCACTTCTTTTTTTACCTGTAATTTAGTGCTTATTATTATTATTATTATTATTATTGTTATTGTTATTTCTTAACAGACACCCTTATTCAGGGCTACTTACAATTGTTACAAGATATCACAGTACAGAGTTTCACAGTACAGAGTATCACGTTGCAGATAAGAGTTATAAAATACAGGAAAATCAGTTTCAAATCAGATCAAATTCGAATAATCGTGAAAGAATACAGTAAATAATGACGCATAAGAGCGAGTTTGACTGAGTCCCGAGGAAGCCACGTTAACGAGCGATCATCAAACAATCATCTCATTACATTCCTTTCATCATTTTAATTGCTTATCCCATTACTGCACTAGCAGATTCATAACCAGAACGCTCCAGATGGTGACTGGCGTTTATTTAACACGATTTTAAAAGAGGGTTTTATTTTTTTTTCAATATTAATTCGGAGAACGCATTAGTGTAAATTAAATTATTTATACGGTTTAATTTACCAGCACACGTTTGTTTTTTTTGTTTTTTTTTAATGCAGATCATTTTGATTGCATTTGCTTGGCATCTGGATCTCACCGGCACCAATAATATATATATATATATATATATATATATATATATATATATATATATATATATATATATATATATATTTAATTAACAGAAGAGAAGAGACGGGGTCATTGATCATTGTGACAGGATGTGTTAGGACAGCCCTCTTTTCCATGGAGCCTTGCTCCAGCAATGCATTCTTTATTGTTTTATGCTGCTGTTATAAACACTGTATCCGTTTGCTGAGCCAGGAGCTTGAACTAGTATCGTGGGATATTTCGCTGTGAAAGTTCATTCCTCTCCTCTGGGTGTTGCAGTGTGACAGATAAGGGATGTTTTAACTGGTGTCAGATTACATCGCAGTCCACAGCCAGGTCATTTCCACCGTCTAGGTAACAAGTGTCTTATTATTAAACGCCCAGCGAAACCAGGAATGGATCAGACTGCTATGCAACGGGAGTTTCAATTCCTGTTCATATATGTAAAAAAAAAAAGTGTTGGTCCCCTTCTAAAGTGTCTGGGGTGAGCAGTGAGGTCTGAATTGTTATTTTTTAAAGAGGCATGTTGTCTTGAGTATTAGAGTGTGCGTCAGCCCCCACCCCCCACCCACCTGACTGATACTCCATGCGACTCCCGGAGGAAGAACAACATACATCTAATTATTAATTACACACCCATTACTGTCAGATCAGGTCAGCCTGATGCACCTGGGGAGATAGCAAAACAGTTTTGAATATTTCAGCAGTTTTTGTCTGTCGTGCTCCGATGCTTTCGCAAACTCGGATCACAGGCTCGGCTGCATTTCAGCAAGCTGTTGGTTTTTATTTTGGTATGTTTTATGGGGCATGCCCCAGATGCAGAACATACATGTCAGTCATGTCTCATCCGAAGGATGGAGCACAAGGAGGTGAAGTGAGGTTAAGTCTGCTTGCTTTGAGACCCGAGGTGGGGAGTCAGGTTTTTAGCGGCTATACAACACAGAATTCTCTAAGGCATGCAGATTTGGGTCACAAGTTCAAATAGTGAACCAGAACCATTCTGCAGGCTTTAAAACAGAAGTTTGTGTTTCTTGTGTTTCTGTCTCTAGTGAGAAAAATGATACCTTCTTCTTTTTATTTTGTACAAAAGCCACGTCCCCCCTTTTTTTTTATGGTATCCTGGTGTTTACCCCAGTTTAGCCTCGTCTTATACAGTGGAGGCGGTCGGAGTCACACACACACGTGGGAGGGTCATGTGACTCTTGAGGAATGCAGGTGATGTGTGGAGTAGTGGTTAGGGCTCTGGACTCTTGACCGGAGGGTCGTGGGTTCAATCCCAGGTGGGGGACACTGCTGCTGTACCCTTGAGCAAGGTACTTTACCTAGATTGCTCCAGTAAAAACCCAACTGTATAAATGGGTAATTGTATGTAAAAAATAATGTGATATTTTCTGTATAATGTGAAATAATGTAAAATGTGATATCTTGTAACAATTGTAAGTCGCTCTGGATAAGGGCGTCTGCTAAGAAATAAATAATAATGATTATAATGCGTGTGTGGACAGGCCTGTGCTGGTTCATTGATGTGATTTGGAATGAGCCACGGTGATTAATCTGAGTGTGAAAGCAGTGGGGTGGATCTCCCTTCTCTGGGGCTGTGCACCTGCTGTTCAATGCCTTTCAAATCCATTTCCATACCTTATTATAAATATTATTATTATTATTATTATTATTATTATTATTATTATTATTATTATTAGTCATTTAGCAGATGCTGTTATCCAAAGCGACTTACAGAGACTAGGGGGGTGAACTCTGCATCATCAACAACTGCTGCTGCTGCAGAGTCACTTCCAATAGGAGCTCGTTTGTTTGACGTCTCATCCGAAGGATTACTGGCTTTATTAACATTATCGCCGGTCCCCTTTAAAGGAGTCCATTCCCTTCCCTCTTATTTGCACCAGCAACGTTATCGCTGGTTCCACTTTTTTCCTTTTTCTTGTCCTTTCTTTTTTTTTTTTTTGTCCTTTTGCATGTATTTTACACTCCGGTTTGGAAGTTCACCCTCTCTAGAATGAACTTGTATTTGGCTCCATAAAGTCGCATGAAACCTAAAAGGCTCAAAACTTTTGGCCAGAGCTGCCGATGAGAAGTTTCTGCTGCCGCATTCCCAGGTACTTAATGATTAGACGTGTGGCAGTTCAGAGACTTTGGGAATGTCTGGCTGCAGCACTGGTATGCATTAGCTCATCTTTATCCTCGTATATTAAATATGATGACGTGAATAACCTCATGAATCAGCAGCACTATAAAGCTAACGAGAGGTAAGAGCTTTGAAAATCAACGGTCAGTGCTATTTGTGCTTTCCAAGGCTGCCCTCTGCTTCACCGTGCTTCCACCACACTGTGCTTTCCCCCTCCCTGGTTTTTAAAAGGCTTTGATTGATCCAAGCCTGTCGGCACGAGGCATTGTTCAGCCACCTCTCAGACTGCCTGTCTCTGCTTCAACAGGCTCTGGTAATGTGAGGGCCTCTGCAGCAGCAGAAAAGCACGCCGCATTCTGGGAGTTGTAGTTCAGTTTCGGCTGTTGGAAATTGTGTGACGGCCTCTGCAGCAGCAGCAGGAAGCGCAGAGCGTTCTGGGAGTTGTAGTTCAGTTTCGGCTGTTGGAAATTGTGTGACGGCCTCTGCAGCAGCAGCAGGAAGCGCAGAGCGTTCTGGGAGTTGTAGTTCAGTTTCGGCTGTTGGAAATTGTGTGACGGCCTCTGCAGCAGGAAGCGCAGAGCGTTCTGGGAGTTGTAGTTATTATTATTATAATTTATTTCTTAGCAGACGCCCTTATCCAGGGCGACTTACAATCGTAAGCAAATACATTAAGTGTTACAATACAAGTAATACAATAAGAGCAAGAAATACAATAACTTTTGTTCAAGCAAAGTACAAGTGTGACAAACCACAATTCAATAATACAGCAGATAATAGTGATAGTTACATCAGGATATGATTAAATACAAAATACTACAGGTTAAACACTTGGCAGATTACAGTATTCTGAAGTACAGGATTAAATGCAGTAAAATAGGGGGCAGATAAGAGCAAAATAAAGCACATTTAAATGAAGGGTGATAGTGTCCCAGGATACAAACAGAGGAGTTCTACAGGTGCTGTTTGAAGAGGTGAGTCTTAAGGAGGCACCGGAATGTGGTCAGGGACTGGGCAGTCCTGACATCTGTAGGAAGGTCATTCCACCACTGCGGAGCAAGGGTGGAGAAGGAGCGGGCTCTGGAGGCAGGGGAGCGTAGCGGAGGTAGAGCCAGTTAGGTTTTGGGCTGTTATTTGACCTAGTAAGCTTATTATTGTAACCACTAAACTGATTATCGAGGGAGAGGCAAGTGTTTGTGGTTTAGATTTCCAGGTAGTCTACTTTCTGACTTATAAAATCTAATTTTTTTTCATTTTTTTTTTCTTGTAGGATTTACTTGAAGACGTCGCTGTATCCAATTATATATTTTTCCCGCCCTCTCTCACTTTCTACCGGAAACAAAACCGGGCAACGCAAAAAACACTGTAAAGATATATATTTTTTTTAATTTAAAAAAAAAATAAAAATAATAATAATAGTTCATCTCTATTTTCTAATAGTTTTAGAAGTAAAAGTTGCACCCCAAGTTTACAACTTGCTGTCAGGATGTCCTGAGGGAGGAAAGGAGAGAACGAGACAGTTGACTGGAGGAGGAGAAGAAGGGGGGGGTAGGTGACGAGAGACAGCGAGAGTGTGAAAGTGAGAGGGAGGAAGACTTCGATGGCGACAGACGCAGGCGAACCAGCTGGCACCGAGGAACCGGAAAAAACTGATGGAGTGAGTGTGGAGAAGAGGAGGGTGCCGGAGAGAGAGGGGGGCAGCGAGAGCAGCCCTGGGGGCAACAGGAACGGCGCTGAAGTGGGTAAAACTGCAGCCTTGGTCCTTCTGCCCTCCACTTGCAGTGCGCCGGTCCCTGCTTCAAGCCCTCCATCTTCCCCGTCCCTGAGAATAAAGCAGCCTGCCTCCCGCGGCGGGATGGACGCCAGCGACGCCGTGGGAGCGGGGGTCTCCAAGTCCGGCTCCTCTAGTGGCGGGAGGGAGAACAACAAGCGTTTCTTCCGCAAGAGCGTGGAGCTGTGCGAGGAAGAGGAGGAGAGAGAAATCGCTAAACGGGGCGGCACTCTCACGGAGAGCTCCGACAGCGTGTTTGCCAACAGCCCCGGGGCCCCGCTGTCTTCAACGGCGCCTCCTGCAGCCCGCGACCCTCGGCAAACCGACAACTCCACCCCCGGTAAGGACCGACCGGCCAACACCACCGCCGCTGCTGCCATCGCCGCCGCGGCCGCCGCGGCCAGAGTGAGGACGGAGAAGGAGCTGGAGGAGGAGGCGGAGATGAAGGCAGTGGCCACCTCGCCCGGGGGCCGCTTCCTCAAGTTCGACATCGAGCTGGGCAGGGGAGCCTTCAAGACCGTCTACAAGGGGCTGGACACTGACACCTGGGTGGAGGTGGCCTGGTGCGAGCTGCAGGTACTGTGTCATACCCCCCCAACGCCCCCAGCCCCGTATCAGAGTATCCCAGAGCAAGAGCACAGTGAAAGCTTGTTAAAGAAACCCTTACATAAGTAAGGGTAGCGAGGGGCTACTGTGTGATTGTGAAAAGCTTTTTGGGGGTGAAGGTGGGGGCCCCACTACAGAATCCGAGGGGATTAAACTGCCTTTTCATTTTTTATGCATATATGACGGTATTAAAATGGGTAAAATGAAGAAGGAGAACAGAATGCATTGTACAGATGAGGTGTTTGTTTTCTTTAAACATAGCCTGCCGCGTTGAGTTTCAGACCTGTTATTGAGTAGCAATAAAGAACATTACAAACCGTGATTTGAGAACAAGCTAAACAAAGCCTTTCAGTGACTCTCTCTGTCTCTCTCTCTCTCTCTCTCTCTTTCACTCGCTCGCTCTCTTTCTCTGTGTCTAATGAACCCACGAATTATCAAATCTGCCAGCGCTTGCTGCTGAATTGCCAGCTGCACAATAAAACCTTGATGATGTTGAACTCGGTTTTATTCACAAGCTGCGCTGTGTTTGCCGAGCAGCTGCCTGCGATCCTGCCCGTTGTCTGCCCTGTTGCTTGGGCACGCCACGAAGCAGACTGAGAACTTCCCTCTGCGGAATAATCGCCTGCCTGTTCTCTTGTCTCTTGTGCTGTGGCCTTCCGTGGCCCCCTGTATAACCGCAGACCACTGATGCAGTCGTTCGTGGCTCAGCATGAAGACTCGAGCCTTTGTTCTCTCCTCCTCTTCTTGGTGCTCAGTAAGAGAGAGGCAGTCTTCTGAATGTTAATCAACACTCACTCACACTGTAAAATAAACACCAGTGTAGTATTACTTATGAATTGATCCATTATCCTTGTAATATATCTGGGAAACCACCGCTTATTAATTTGGGATGAAACTTGGTGTTGACGTTATGTAGAGTATCCAATTGCTGATTAATATGGGTCTGTCTGTCTGTCTGTCTGTCTGTCTGTACATCCTTCTATCTATCTGTACATCCGTCCGTCTGTCTGTCTGTCCGTCTGCATGTGTCACACTTAGATTTGTACGCCTGTATTGAGATCCTAAGAAGTTGTTACCCATACTGTGATATCCTGCACCCTCCCCACGCAGCTCAGTCACAGATGAATAGCAGTGCTTTCTCACCTCTCCCTGCCTCGATAATAAGCGATCCTTTACAAGATAAACACCCCATTACCGGCATGTTAAGTACCCCCAAGTGGGTTGTTGGATTCATGTGCAAAAATAAGTTAAGCACAGCGAGGAGAGACATTCATGGTAAACATCTGCCTAAGTGCTTTGTTTCGGACACACAGCACTCAACCAACAGCCCAGCTTGAGTTTCAGATAATTCATTCTCCTGTTTGCGTTCTATGGGAGTGATACCTAAATAGAAAAGTAAATGAAATCAAATGCAAAGAGGATACGCTGTACAGACTCGTACACAGAATCTGCAGGTTTTAGAGTTGCTGCGCTGGCTGTTCCCTTTTGAAAGTTTACCCTGGGAAATTTGCACAGTCACTTTACAGTCCCCCCCCATGCTTTTCCCTCTGCATTTAACATAGTTTAACATGGTTTCTGTACCTATGCTTTACCATGCTGTCACTGTTTCCCTGCATTTACTATAGGAAACTTTTATAAGGGTTAGATTACCCTGTTCTTTAATATGTTTTACCAGACCTCTCTGTGCTTTACAATGCTTCCCTATGCTTTACCATACCTCTCTGTGCTTTACAATGCTTCCCTATGCTTTACCACACCTCTCTGTGCTTTACAATGCTTCCCTATGCTTTACCACACCTCTCTATGCTTTACAATGCTTCCTTATGCTTTACCAGACCTCTCTGTGCTTTACAATGCTTCCCTATGCTTTACCAGACCTCTCTGTGCTTTACAATGCTTCCCTATGCTTTACCAGACCTCTCTGTGCTTTACAATGCTTCCCTATGCTTTTACCACACCTCTCTGTGCTTTTTTACAATGCTTCCCTATGCTTTACCAGACCTCTCTGTGCTTTACAATGCTTCCCTATGCTTTACCAGACCTCTCTGTGCTTTACAATGCTTGCCTATGCTTTACCAGACCTCTCTGTGCTTTACAATGCTTGCCTATGCTTTACCAGACCTCTCTGTGCTTTACAATGCTTCCCTATGCTTTACCAGACCTCTCTGTGCTTTACAATGCTTGCCTATGCTTTACCATGCTCTGTGCTTTATTTCACTTCCCTGTACTTCATATAAGGGTTGGTTTACCATGATTTGTTTATTATTGTAATTCTATTACAGATAATAACGCAGCACATTGTAGCCCCAATCTGCTGGATATATAACTACGGCACCCAGCTGTGTAACACATGATTGCTTCCCATGGGATCTCAGATCATGTAATATTAGTACAGAGGGAGCTCAGTATAGTGTGGAGTGGGAATCTGAGGCTGCCGAGCGTAATTGAAATTCAGAGTCTAGTGGGCTGTCAGACAGAGAGAGCGAGACAGACAGACAGACAGACAGACAGACAGACAGACAGAGAGAGACAGACAGACAGACAGACAGAGAGCGAGACAGACAGACAGACAGAGAGACAGACAGACAGAGAGGTAGACAGACAGACAGTTGGCTAATTCACTAGCCTCTCATTCCTGCCTTTCACCTCTGATGAGCCGTTTTGATTTCTGTGAACCCACTCTGTCTTGAAAGGTTTTTTTCCGTGCTGCTGAGATATTTTTGCTAGTCACATGCAGCAGCTTGCTTATGGCTAGACGTGTGAAAGTGGGAGGGGAGGGGAGAGGAGAGCTGTTCCGCAGTGCTCATCACCCCCCTCCCCTCTCTCTCTCTCTCTCTCTCTCTCTCAAATTCAAAGATGTTGCATTTGGCATGACTACAGCAGAAGTTTTGCCAAAGCAATTCCTCCATAAATAATAATAGCAAATAAAACACAAATAAAATCATCATGCAAAAGGATTACAAAAAATACATCTATATAAAAAAAGATACAAAAATATTTTAATAAAACAGACACATATAGAAAGATGCTTTATGAAGGCACATCCATGTATGATGGCGGGGAGTTTCTGTCAGTTCAATGAGAGCAGATAGTCCCTACTGTGCTTTAACTGGGTCTCTCTCTCTCTGTCTCTCTCTCTCGCTCTCGCTCCCCCTCCCCAGGGCAGTACAGACAGAACAGGAGAGTTGCATGTCAGCTTGCAAATTTTTATTTTGGGACAGGCCAAACTGCATAAGGAAAGTGGCTGGCCATGATAACACCAGTCCGCTACATTTTGAATGTGTGTGGGTGTGTAGAGCAGGCCTTGTGCGAGCTGCAGAATAATCAGCTGGCCCTGCTGTTTTTAATGGGTTTTTAAAAAAAAAAAAAATTCTCAATGCCAGGAAATCAGAGGCGTATTTGCATCTCACAGGAAATCCTATCGATATGAAACAATGAAACAATGGTCTTTTTTTTTTTTTTTTAATGCTGAAGATGACGCTGCACCCTGCACACCCTCGATGTTTAGGTGTAAGGACTTGCAATGTGTTTCTAAGTGTCGGGTGTCTGCCTCTGGTCAAGTTGAGAGGGTGTTTCATTCTCTTGCACTCTCTGTATGAGAGACCCTGACAAAGCGAACAGTAAAAGCATAGCAAACTGTAATAAAGCATAGGGAAGCATTGTAAAGCACAGAGGTGTCTGGTAAAGCATAGGGAAGCATTGTAAAGCATAGGGAAGCATTGTAAAGCACAGAGAGGTGTGGTAAAGCACAGAGAGGTCTGGTAAAGCACAGGGAAGCATTGTAAAGCACAGAGAGGTCTGGGAAAGCATAGGAAAGCATAGAGAGGTCTGGTAAAGCATAGGGAAGCATTGTAAAGCACAGAGAGGTGTGGTAAAGCATAGGGAAGCATTGTGTTTTCAGTCTAAGGGATGCTGTGTGTGAGTGTGTGTGTTTTCAGTCTAAGGGATGCTGTGTGTGTGTATGAGTGTGTGTGTTTTCAGTCTAAGGGATGCTGTGTGTGTGTGTGTGTGTTTTCAGTCTAAGGGATGCTGTGTGTGTTTTCAGGACCGGAAGCTGACTAAGATGGAGCAGCAGCGTTTCAAGGAGGAGGCGGAGATGTTGAAGGGGCTCCAGCACCCCAATATCGTGCGTTTCTACGATTCCTGGGAGTCCTCTCTGAAGGGCAAGAAGTGCATCGTCCTGGTAACCGAGCTCATGACCTCCGGCACCCTCAAAACGTGAGTGCTTTAGAGCGCCTGATTTTAGGATGAAAGTAAGTAACGGGGGTCCGGAAAATACAGCGATCCACGTCCCCCACGTGTGGCTAACAGTTTAAATAACCCCAAAAATGCTTGAGCTATCAAAGGGGCGTCTGGGTGCACCAGTTACACAGTATGCCTCCATACCGACTGCTCGGGTCTCTCCGCAGGTACCTGAAGCGCTTCAAGGTGATGAAGCCCAAGGTCCTCCGAAGCTGGTGCAGGCAGATCCTCAAGGGCCTTCACTTCCTGCACACGAGGACCCCTCCCATCATCCACCGGGACCTGAAGTGCGACAACATTTTCATCACCGGCCCCACGGGCTCCGTGAAGATCGGCGACCTGGGACTGGCCACCCTCATGAGGACGTCCTTCGCCAAGAGCGTGATCGGTACGGGAACCCCAAAATAGCAGCTTCAGGGGGCCTCCCCCCTCCCCCCGAGCTAGGGCTACCAGACGTCCCGGGAAACCCGGGATTGTCCCAGTTTTTTGTGTTTTTGCTCCGGTCGGAAAACGTTGTTAAATGATCCGTTGTTTTTTTTTTTTTTTTTTGTATTCACATTTGTTTATTAATGCAGAACCTGTAGCAGTGCGCTCAGTGAGTTGAGAGCACAGTCACTGATTTATACAAAAATAAAGACACTTATGGAGTACTTGTTTGATAATTCTGAGTATGTGTTTAATAATTAATATTGTTTTAATTTTTTTGTTTGCCACCAGCCTTTTAAGTTAGTCCCTGTCGTGTTTTGATTAACACAGCCACTTTTATAATTGACTTAATAAAAGTGCAGCAGTGTGGAGTAGTGGTTAGGGCTCTGGACTCTTGACCGGAGGGTTGTGGGTTCAATCCCAGGTGGGGGGGCACTGCTGCTGTACCCTTGAGCAAGGTACTTTACCTAGATTGCTCCAGTAAAAACCCAACTGTATAAATGGGTAAGTGTATGTAAAAATAATGTGATATCTTGTAACAATTGTAAGTCGCCCTGGATAAGGGCGTCTGCTAAGAAATAAATAATAATAATATATATATATACACACACACACACACACACACGACCAATGTTTTAATTATTTAATTTTGCTTGCGTTATTATATACTTGTTTTAAGAGCTTCAGAATTGATACAGCTTCAATGAATTGAAGAAAAAAACTGTCGGAACATAATTTAGGTATTTTATTTAACGTCAAATGATATCACAAAAAGTCTTCCAGAAGCAAGCCGTAAAAGTAGCACAGTAGTATTAATATAATAGTAGCACCTTTTTTGTTAAGTAATGTGGGGAAAACTCTGAAGCGCTGGTGTGTAATTCAACATGTTAACGTCATGTTATTCAGCAGCTTTCATTCCACTTCATGAAGCACAATCAGTTAATTCTATATAGAGGGGGATGCAGAGCCTTTGGCCAGAGGTGCAGTCCAGTTTTTGCATTGGCCCTTCTTTCTGCACCAGGTGAAGAGCGAGGCCTGTGTTTCTGTGCTGGTTTGTGTGGCCTTGGTCTCCTCACCGGTCTCCCCCTCCTCCCTCCCTCCCTCCCTCGCAGGCACCCCTGAGTTCATGGCTCCAGAGATGTACGAGGAGCACTATGATGAGTCTGTGGATGTCTACGCCTTCGGCATGTGTATGCTGGAGATGGCCACGTCGGAATACCCCTACTCTGAGTGCCAGAACGCAGCCCAGATCTACCGCAAGGTCACCAGCGTGAGTACCCAGGAACAGGGGGGTAGAGAAGGGGTACAGGGAGGTAGAGGGGGTACAGGGGGGTAGAGAAGGGGTACAGGGAGGTAGAGGGGGTACAGGGGGTAGAGAAGGGCACAGGGAGGTAGAGGGGGTACAGGGAGGTAGAGGGGGGTAGAGAGGTAGAGGGGGTACAGGGGGTAGAGAAGGGTACAGGGGGTAGAGGGGGTACAGAGGGGCAGAGGGGGGTACAGGGAGGTAGAGGGGGTACAGGGAGGTAGAGGGGGGGCACAGGGGATAGAGGGGGGGTACAGAGAGGTAGAGGGGGTACAGGGGGGTAGAGAAGGGTACAGGGAGGTAGAGGGGTACAGGGGGTAGAGAAGGGTACAGGGAGGTAGAGGGGGGCACAGGGAGGTAGAGGGGGTACAGGGAGGTAGAGGGGGGGTACAGAGGGGTAGAGAAGGGTACAGGGAGGTAGAGGGGGTACAGGGGGGTAGAGAAGGGTACAGGGAGGTAGAGGGGGTACAGGGAGGTAGAGGGGGTACAGGGAGGTAGAGGGGGGGTACAGAGAGGTAGAGGGGGTACAGGGGGGTAGAGAAGGGTACAGGGAGGTAGAGGGGGTTTCAACTCCTAAACAGCTGCTTCTTATTTTTATTTATTTTTTTTATTTGTTTTTTGATAATAAAATAATCGTGTCGCTGAATACCAAGTGAGTTTCAGCTGCTCGCTTCTTGTGCTTCGTTTCTCAGGGCATCAAACCCGCCAGCTTCGAGAAGGTGAGCGACCCAGAGATAAAGGAGATCATTGGAGGGTGCATCCGGCAGAACAAAAGTGAGAGGTGGGTGCTGCGCTGACCCCGAGGAAAGTGTCCCCTAGTAAAAATACAGCAGAGTGTGATACAGCACGGTAAAGCATAGGGAACCATTGTAAAGCACAGAGAGGTCTGGTAAAGCATAGGGAAGCATTGTAAAGCTCTCCTCCTCCTCCTCCTCTTCCCTGCAGACTCTCTATTAAGGACCTCCTGACCCACGCGTTCTTCGCCGAGGACACCGGGGTGCGCGTGGAGCTGGCGGAGGACGATGACGGGGTGAAGGACTCCCTCGCCCTGCGGATCTGGGTGGAGGACCCCAAGAAGCTGAAAGGGAAGCACAAAGACAACGAGGCCATCGAGTTCAGCTACGACCTGGAGAATGACCTGCCAGAGGGGGTGACACAGGAGATGGTGAGAGGCTGGAGTAGGAGGGGCAGGGGCGTGGCAATGGGGGTGAGGGCGTGGCAATGGGGATGGGGGGCGTGGCAATGGGGTGGGGGGCGTGGCAATGGGGGGGGGCGTGGCAATGGGGTGGGGGCATGGGGGGGCGTGGCAATGGGGGTGGGGGCGTGGTAACGGGGGTGGGGGCGTGGCAATGGGGTAGGGCGTGGCAATGGGGTGGGGTGTGGCAATGGGGGTGGGGGTGTGGCAATGGGGGTGGGGGCGTGGCAATGGGGTGGGAGGCATGGCAGTGGGGGCGTGGCAATGGGGGTGGGGGGCGTGGCAATGGGGGTGGGGGCGTGGTAAAGCATATTAAAAAACACAGTAAATGCAGAGTGTAACCACGGGAAAAGCATGGTGGGGGGGGGCGATGGGGACTGCAAAAACACTTGGGGTAAACTTTCATAAGGGTTATAGCCCCCTAACATTGTCATCATCATCATCATCATCATCATCATCGTGGCAGGTGAAATCGGGCTTCTTCAACGAGAGCGACTCAAAGGTCGTCGCGAAGTCGATCCGTGACCGGGTCACGCTGATCAAGAAGTCCCGCGAGACGCGGCAGCTGCTGCGCGGCTACGAGGAGCGTCGCGACTCCCAGACCCCCTCGCTAGGGGGCAGCATGTCCACCTGCTCCCAGCTCAGTGGCCTGCTGCCCTCCCTCAGCCAGCCTGCAGGGGGCGTGGCGACGGCTTCGGTGACCGGAGGGACCCTGGCAGACGATGAGGAGCTCACTGAGGTGGACCAGCATGTGAGGCAGCAGCAGCAGCAGCAGCAACTGCAGCTTGGGCAGAGCTCCACTTTCACAGGTATGACTCTGTGCATTTATTACACAGAGATTATTCTTCCTCAGTTCTCTTTGATTTATTGTAAGGTAAGACTAGAAGCAGATTATAGGGCTAGTGCCATTCATCAGTGTTACTGAAATTAGAAGAGACCGAGCCAAGCAGACCAGCGTTTGGGCTCCAGTGCCTTCATCAGTGTTATTGAAACTAGAAGAGACTGAGTCAAGCAGACCAGCGTTTGGGCTCCAGTGCCTCCATCAGTGTGATTGAAGCTTGAAGGGTCGGGCCATGTTCACTGTGTGCTCTGTGCTGCTTTGTCAGGTGACGGTGTCGGGGAGAGCTGTGCCGGTCCTGCTGTGTTCTCGGACCCCGGCGCTGACCAGCTCCTCAGCGGACACCACCAGGTTCCCAGCATGCAACAGGCTGACCCGGGACTGCAGAAGCCGTACCAGCAGTACCAGCAGGGTCACCAACCACACCAACCACAGCCGGGCAGCTACCAGCAAGGCACTGCGGTGAGTTTTTTTTCTATGAAAAGCCTTCCTCATCTCAGAAAAGGAGGTTCAGATCCCAACTCAGCCACTGTGTGTGTGTGTGTGCGTGTGTGTGTGTGTGACCCTGAGCAAGTCACTGAACCTCCTTGTGCTCCGTCCTTCGGATGAGACGTCAAACAAACAAGGTCCTATTGGAAGTGACTCTGCAGCAACAGCAGCAGCAGTTGTTGATGATGCACAGTTCTGAATAACCCCTATTGTGCCTGTTTTGTGTGTTACAGATGCCAGGGACTGGTTACCCTCAGCAGCAGAGCGTGCAGCCTATGCAGCAGCAACTACAGACACAGGGTTACACCCAGCTTCAGAGCCCTGTCATCAACACACCCCCAGCAGGGCAGCTGGCACTCGGCATCCCTGTTCAACAGGTAGATCGTGGGGTCTGTCTGTCTGTCTGTCTGTGGGGTCTGTCTGGGTCAATTTAATGATCTGAGCTTTTTTGGCTAAGCAAGCCATACCGATGACCAGGGTGTTCATTAAGTGATTCTACAGCTGTGGTTTTGCATCACCCTCTAATATCGAACTGCTTCTGCTTCACAAAGTGGAATGAAAGCTGCTGAATAATGTGATGTTAGCATATTGAATTACACACCAGCGCTTTGGAGTTATGGTAAAGCATAGGGAAGCATTGTAAAGCACAGAGAGGTCTGGTAAAGCATAGGGAAGCATTGTAAAGCACAGAGAGGTGTGGTAAAGCATAGGGAAGCATTGTAAAGCACAGAGAGGTCTGGTAAAGCATAGGGAAGCATTGTAAAGCACAGAGAGGTGTGGTAAAGCACAGAGAGGTGTGGTAAAGCACAGAGAGGTGTGGTAAAGCACAGAGAGGTGTGGTAAAGCACAGAGAGGTGTGGTAAAGCACAGAGAGGGTGTGGTAAAAGCAGAGAGGTGTGGTAAAAGCACAGAGAGGTGTGGTAAAGCACAGAGAGGTGTGGTAAAGCACAGAGAGGTATGGCAAAGCATATGGGAGCATTGTAAAGCACAGAGAGGTCTGGTAAAGCATAGGGAAGCATTGTAAAGCACAGAGAGGTCTGGTAAAGCATAGGGCAACAGAGAGGTCTGGTAAAAGCACAGAGAGGGTCTGGTAAAGCATAGGAAGCATTGCACAGAGAGGTCTGGTAAAACACACAGAGAGGTATGATAAAAAGCATAGGGAAGCATTGTAAAGCACAGAGAGGTCTGGTAAAGCACAGAGAGGTGTGGTAAAACATATTAAAAAACAAACCAAGTTTACTGCACTGTGTTTACTTTTCTTTATAAATATATGTGTATGGATATATTTAGATAAGTGAGTGTATTAACAACCTACTCAGTAAAGCTCAATTTCAAAATACAAAAATAAACTTAATAACAACCTTCTCCTTTCAGAGACACCCTGCATAAAATCTGTGCAAATAAAAAACAAATAATAATAAAAAGACATTTTAATTTTAACCCTTACGCTTGCTCGCTCTTTCTTACGCTGTTTCTCTCTCTCACCCTCCCTCCCTCTTCCCCACCCCCCCCCCCCCCCTCCAGCACCTCGATGCCTCCCAGCAGCCTCGCGGGACGGAGGGGCAGCCCCTAGCCCAGCTGCAATCACAGGCAGGGTCTGGCACGGTCCTGTTGGACTCTTCCACCGGCTCTGCCCCTGCTGCCTCCACCACAAACCCCGGCCCCAGCCTGATGGCTGCCCCCCAGGCTCAGACACAGGCTTTCCAGACCGGAGTGTCCCCTCAGGCAGGGGGCCCTGGACAGACGACAACAGCTGTCGTGGATCCGAGCGATTCTGCTTGGGTTATACCACAACAAAGTGTCCAGCAGCCACAGCAGCCACAGCATCAAGCTCCAACAGCACAGGTAGCCCAGCACCAATCCGACTCCTTGCAGATTCAGCAGGCTTTAATGCAGCAGCAGCAGCAGCAGGCTTTCTTGTCTCAGCAGCCATCGCATTTGCAGTTGCATGGAGGTTTGACCGAGTCGCAAGTGCAGCAGCAGCAGCTCTTAATGCAACAGCAGCAAATGGAACAACAGGCCTTCCTGTCGCAGCAGCAGCAGCAGCAGCAAATAATTTCCGGGCCACCTCCAGCTCAGAAACACCCTTCTGTGGTTCAGGACTCCTTGCAGCTTCAACAGGCCTTAATGCAGCAACAGATCGAGCAGCAGCAGGCTTTCTTGTCTCAGCAACAGCAGTTGCAGTTGCATGGAGGAGTGACTGAGTCGCAAATGCAGGCACATTCAATGCAGCAGCAGCAGCAGCAGCACTTAATGCAACAGCAGATGGATCCCCAGGCTTTCCTATCGCAGCAGCCAGGACAGCAAGCCGCGTCGATGGGGCACGCCGCACAGTTGCAGGCAGAGCAGCATTATTTACTACAGCAGGCGCAGCTCGGCTACCAGCAGCAGCAGCCTGTGCACACCCTGCAACCGCATCAAGAACAGCTACAACGACAACAGTCGGCGGCGCAAATGCAGCACCAGGCAACAGGCGTGCAGGCACCGGCACAGCAAGCCACGCCAGCTGCAGTTCAGCAGGGCCACTTACCAGCGGCTGGACTGACCCCGCAGAAACAGCAGCAGCAAGTCGCACAGCAACCACAGCGGCAGGACCTGTTACTGCAGCAGCAGCGACAGGCTCAGTTGCAGCAGCAGCAGCAGCAGCAGCAGCAGGACCTGATCAAACAGCATCAGCAGGAACAGGCTCAATTACAGCAGCAGCAGCAGGAACAGTTACAGTGTCAGCAGCAGCAGCAGCAGCAAGCTGTTCACGTTCAACAGGACCTGTTGCTACAGCAACGGCAGCAGGCTCAGTTACAGGCTCAGCAGCCACCGGTTCAGCTGCAACAGCCCAGTCAAGTTGAACAGGATCTGTTGCAGCAGCAGCAGCAGGCTCTGTTACAGCAGCAGCTAGAGGCTCAGCAGCAGCAGGCTCTGCTACAGCAGCAGTTAGAGGCTCAGCAGCAGCAGGCTCTGTTACAGCAGCAGCTAGAGGCTCAGCAGCAGCAGGCTCTGCTACAGCAGCAGTTAGAGGCTCAGCAGCAGGCAGGCTCTGTTACAGCAACAGCTAGCAGTTAGCTCAGCAGCAGCAGGCTCTGCTACAGCAGCAGTTAGAGGCTCAGCAGCAGGCTCAGATACAACAGCAGCAGCAACAGGCTCAGTTACAACAGCAGTTAGAGGCTCAGCAGCAGCAGGCTCTGTTACAGCAGCAGTTAGAGGCTCAGCAACAGCAGGCTCTGTTGCAGCAGCAGCAGCAGGCTGTATTACAGCAGCAGTTACAGGCTCAGCAGCAACAACAGTTATTACAGCAGCAAACCCAGCCACAGCCGGTTCAAGTTCAGCAGGACCTGTTACTGCAGCAGCAACAGGCTCAGTTACAACAGCAGCAACAACAGGCTCCTTTACAACAGCAGTTAGAGGCTCAGCAGCAACAGGCTCAGATACAACAGCAGCAACAACAGGCTCATTTACAGCAGCAATTAGAGGCTCAGCAGCAACAGGCTCTGTTACAGCAGCAGCAGCAGGCTCAGATACAACAGCAGCAACAACAGGCTCCTTTACAACAGCAGTTAGAGGCTCAACAGCAACAGGCTCAGTTACAACAGCAGCAACAACAGGCTCCTTTACAACAGCAGTTAGAGGCTCAGCAGCAACAGGCTCAGTTACAACAGCAGCAGCAACAGGCTCATTTACAGCAGCAATTAGAGGCTCAGCAGCAGGCTCAGATACAACAGCAGCAGCAACAGGCTCAGTTACAACAGCAGTTAGAGGCTCAGCAGCAGCAGGCTCTGTTACAGCAGCAGTTAGAGGCTCAGCAACAGCAGGCTCTGTTGCAGCAGCAGTTAGAGGCTCAGCAGCAGCAGGCTCTGTTACAGCAGCAGTTAGAGGCTCAGCAGCAGCAGGCTCTGTTACAGGAGCAGCAGCAGCAACAGGCTCTGTTACAATCTCAGCAACCACAGGTTCAACTGCAGCAGCCTCAGCTACAACAGCCGCCAGATCAAGTTCAACAGGATCAGTTGCTACAGCAGCAGCAGCAGGCTCTGTTACAGCAAGAGTTACAGGCTCAACAACAGCAACGACAACAGCCACAGCCGGTTCAAGTTCAGCAGGACCAGTTAGAGGCTCAGCAACAGCAAGCTCAATTACTACAGCAGCAGCAGCAGCAGCAGCCTGCCCCTGTCCCTCACCAATGCCACATTCAGCTACAGCATCCCGTGACTGTCCCTCTGTACAGCCAAGTTGTGTCAGGGGTCCCCGCACAGTCCATGCCAACGGCTGCAGCAGCTCAGCCCTGCCTGGGCAACGCAGCAGCCCGACCACCCCAGCAGCAGGCACCTGAGAGCCAGCAGTCGGGGGCTCAGGATTATTCCTGTGCCAGTTCCGGCGCTCCCCCTGTTTTCCAGAGTGCTGAGCCACCGCCACCCCTCCCCAGCCCCTCTCGCTCTCACCTCGTCCTGCCCGCTTCCGACCCGGGGGGTGGCTGCGAGGCTGCGCCGGGACAGTCTTCTCAGCGGCAGTCTGTGGATCAACAGGAGCCCCCCTTCCCCGCCCCCACGCCCGCTCCCAGCGCTAGCCTCCTCCCTCAACCCGCTGCTGGAGCCACCCCCGCAGATATCGCCCGAGTCGAGGTATAACCGGACAGACACCTGGGGTGGGGGTGGAGGGGGACTGCATTGCTGAGTAACAAAAATCCTCTTTTAATGTTCTAAAACTAGAAAGGCACTTGCTCAGATAGATGATCCTGCTAGCTAACCCTTTTAACGATAGTGCTTGGGGGGGGGGGGGGCGGGGGAATGATGGGGAGTGTTTTTTGTTTGTTTGTTTTGTTTATTGGGAACGAGAAGTAGAAATAAAAACTTTGAGAAACTTTTTAGAAACTTTTAAAGTTAAACGAAGGATTAAAAAAAACTTGTATGAAGAAATATTGATTTTGAATGTGTCGAATGACACAGCTTGTGTTCTGGCTGGTTTCAAAGAAAGAGTCATTTGACAGTTAATGGGTTTAACTGGTGGGGACCGGGGGACGAGGGACGTAGCTGAAGGTGTTTGATGCACCTGGCACGGGTTCGCTTCTTGTTGCTGTGGTTTTTATCAGCTGGTGTTTCTCGATAGGAGCTGCAGGTGAAGTCTCAGCACACAGGAGGAGAAAGCTTTGAGCAGTCGGTGCAAAAACAAGACTCTGCTCTCGGGTAACTGTCTCCCTTTTGTAATTCTTTATATATATATACTGTATATATAGTTTTCTCTTCTGCAATGCTCTTTTGTGTTTTATGTAAAGCGCTCTGAAACGTCTTTATTGATGTGAAGTGCGCTGTATAAATAAATTAATTTTCGGAAGTGTTCTATAGGGTTTTTTAATAATAATAATTATTATTATTATTATTATTATTATTATTATTATTATTATTATTATTATTATTTTTACTCCTTTATCCCAGGCGACTCACACAGGTGTTACAGGGCAGCACAGGGTTACAATGCAAGCTTCATATTTAAACACAGTGTAGTTTACAGCAAATAATAATGCTGCTGGAATACAAGATGATGTAACAAGTTAAGATTACAACGAGTTACATCTACAATGCATAGCAGTGCGATAGTGCATCAGCTGAGGGTCCAGTAAGGGGCAACTAACTAACTAACTAACTCTCTCTCTCTCTCTCTCTCTTTCTCTCTGTGTGTCTCTCTCTCTCTCTCTCTCTCTCTCTCTCAGAGGCCCTCTGTATGTGCAGAGCGCTGCGACGGTGGAGGAGGGGGCTGGGGGGAACGGCAAGCAAGACAAACCCAAACCACAGAGGAGAACGTCCTGCCAGAGAGCGGACAAGAACACCCGCTTCCAACTCACCATGCTGCAGGTACAGCACAGAGCACACAGTACACAGCACAGAGCACAGAGCACAGAGGCACAGAGCACAGAGCACAGAGCACAGAGCACAGAGCACAGAGCACAGAGCACACAGCACAGAGCACACAGTACACAGCACAGAGCACACAGTACACAGCACAGAGCACACAGCACAGAGCACACAGCACACAGTACACAGCACAGAGCACACAGTACACAGCACAGAGCACACAGCACAGAGTACACAGCACAGAGCACAGAGCACACAGTACACAGTACACAGCACAGAGCACACAGTACACAGCACAGAGCACACAGTACACAGCACAGAGCACAGCGCACACAGTACAGAGCACAGAGCACACAGCACACAGTACACAGCACAGAGCACACAGTACACAGCACAGAGCACACAGCACAGAGCACACAGTACACAGCACAGAGCACAGAGCACACAGTACACAGCACAGAGCACACAGTACACAGCACAGAGCACAGCGCACACAGTACACAGTACACAGCACACACACACACACACTGTTCCACGCGCAGCACAGAGAGCAGACAGTAACGCCCACTCCCTGCTCCTCTTCAGGTCTCCTCGAGTGGAGACAACATGGTGGAGTGCCAGCTGGAGACCCACAATAACAAGATGGTGACCTTCAAGTTTGACACGGACGGAGACGCGCCCGAGGACATTGCAGAGTACATGGTGAGAGAGAGAGAGAGAGAGGCCAGGTAACACACACAGGCAGGCAGGCAGGCAGCAGGGAATTCAGAGACAGAGGCGAATTCACCAGCCTCTCATTCCTGCCTTTCACTTTTCTGTCTGTTTTTGTGTGTCTTTGTCTGTCTGTGTCTGTATCTATGTGAATATATCTCTCTGTGTGTATCTCTCTCTCTCTGTGTCTCTCTGTGTGTATCTCTGTCTGTGTGTCTCTCTGTGTTTCTCTGTGTATATCTCTGTCTGTGTGTCTCTGTGTTTCTCTGTGTATATCTCTGTCTCTGTGTTTCTCTGTATATCTCTGTCTGTGTGTCTCTGTGTCTCTCTGTGTGTATCTCTGTCTGTGTGTCTCTCTGTGTATATCTCTGTCTGTGTGTCTCTGTGTCTCTCTGTGTCTATCTCTGTCTCTGTGTGTCTCTGTGTCTCTCTGTGTGTATCTCTGTCTCTGTGTGTCTCTGTGTTTCTCTGTGTATATCTCTGTCTGTGTGTCTCTGTGTTTCTCTGTGTATATCTCTGTCTCTGTGTGTGTGTGTTTCTCTGTATATCTCTGTGTCTGTGTGTGTGTGTGTGTGTTCTGTCTGTGTATATCTCTGTCTCTGTGTGTCTCTGTGTCTCTCTGTGTGTCTCTGTCTCTGTGTGTGTGTGTGTGTGTGTGTGTGTGTGTGTGTGTCTCTGTGTATATCTCTGTCTCTGTGTGTGCAGGTGGAAGAGGACTTTGTGCTGGACCTGGAGAAGGAGAAGTTTGTGGAGGAGCTGCGCTGCATCGTGGGTCAAGCCCTGGAGATCCTGCAGGTCAGCCAGCGGGGGGGCCGGGGAGAGGTCACAGGTCAGCCAGGCAGGGAGGGGCCGGGGAGGATCACAGGTCAGCCAGTGGGGGGCCCCTGGGGTGGAGGGGAGGGTCACAGGTCAGCCAGTCAGGGAGAGGGGGAGGATGACAGGTCAGCCAGTCAGGGAGAGGGGGGGGGAGAGGGGGGGGGGGGGGGGGGGGGGGGGAGGGGTGGTAAGGATTCTTCATGAGTTGTGTATTTTAAAATAAATAAATTTTTATTTAGCCTCGATGTGTGTTTTCATTTCAGACCGGATCGATGGAGCAGCTTCAGATCAACCCACCTCCCCCTCCTCCATGTAAGTCAGCCAGTTATACAAGTGAACAGGGGTTGTGCTTTTGAAATGGCCTTTTAAAGAAGTTTGTATCTACAGTGACATGACAGTGTAGTGCATGGATAGTAACGTGGTCCTGGGGCCAGTCCCAGTGCATGGTAGCACAGTTAATCCAGACCCGCAGGTACTGGCTCCTTTAGCATTGCTAACCCCCTCTTCCCCGTTCCCCCAGTGGATTCCTCCCAGTCCTCCCCAGTAGGTCGCTGGCGGTTCTTCATCAACCAGACCATCAGACACCGCGAGTCCCAGTCTGGCCAGGGTGCCCCCATGACCCCTGCTGGAGACTCTGCAGAACTGCAGCCTGGAGATGATGACACTGCTGCAGGTAAATGTTTTGCATCACCACCCTCTATGCAGAATGAACTGATTGTGCTTCATGAAGTGGAATGAAAGCTGCTGAATAAAGTGACGTTAACATGTTGAATTGCACACCAGCGCTTTGGAGTTTCCCCTCCATATACTTAACTGTAAACTGACAAAAATTGAAAAATGCGACGTTTCGAAATCTAACATGAAATACTGCTGTGCTACTATTACGGCTTCCGGTAGACTTTGGCGTATCATTTTGTAGTTTCTGTGATTACATGATGTTAAATAAAAGATCTAAATGATGTTGGGAGAGGTTGGAGCTTATAATCCGAAAAGCATCGAACCACAGATAAATAAATACACTGCAGGCAACAAAACGACACTCAAAGGCACTCAAAGCTTGCTCTTAATTGTCCTTGTATTTAGCTGAAGAGGGCTGGCAGACAGCCGCGCAGCCTCTACCTGGCTCTGCACTTCTCCCAGACCCCTCTGCTTCCACGACCGCTGTGCCGTGCGGGATCTTGCAGGCTGAGGTGGGGGGTCCCCAAACCCGCGCCGCCGCGGTCGAAGGAGAGGAACCAACGACCACAACAGCAGCGCCTCAACAAAGCACCGCAGAAGAATGCGACCCGATCCCAGAGGAGCCCTCCTCCGCGCCCGAACGAGAAGAATCGGAGCTGGACCAGGGTCCCGTTCTCGCCCGCAGCGCCACCCCGGAGCCTTGCGTTCAGCACCTCGCCCTGACCACTCTGTCCCCTGTGGAACCCCTGGGGCCCCCCCAGAACCAGGGCGGGACCCCAGCCTCCAACCCCAGCCCGGCCCAGCCCTCCTCGGTGCCGGAGTCGGACGGGGAGGGCCCCCCGAAGATGGATTTCGTGGACAACCGCATCAAGACTCTGGACGAGAAGCTGCGGACCCTGCTGTACCCGGAGCACAGCGGGACAGGGGCCCCCGCCGGCCCTGTGGCCCCCCTGACCGCCTCGGAGGAGGGCCCTGGGGGGGTGGAGGAGGCCGCCGCAGGACTGGAGACCCCCCCGGACTCAAAGCCTTCCTCCTCCTCCTCCTCTTCCTCTTCCAGGTCATCCTCCTGCTCGGATCTCACCGCGATCACCGCCAGTCAGGGGTCAGAGTTCACCGAGGTCACGCAGTTGTCCGGGGACAGGGACGGGGGGGCAGTTCTTCAGGTTCCTGCCCCCGCGGGGAGGGAAGGGGTAGGTCTCGCTTGCCCCTCCCAGCCTGCGGTGAATCAGCTGCCCCCTCCCTGCTCTTTCTCCTGCCCACTCTTTGGTCGAGACGGCCCCTCTGCAGCGGTCCGGGCTCTGCCCGTTGAGCCGGCCGTGCTTGTAAGTACAGCCCACCAAGACGCTGAGAAGCTTCTTCGCTTCACCATTCCTAAACAGACTCGCAGTTCAGAGCTCTTTTCCGAAGTGTCCACTGTAGTGCAGCGACAGAGTCAGGGTTGTTGCCCACATTGTCAAAATAACGGAACAGAAAAGACAGAGCTGTTATGTTTTTTTTTTTGTTTTTTTTAGATTTTTTTAATCGCAGTGATTTTAGAGGACAGATCTCGAACCCCAGTGCACTAGAGCGGACATTTTTAAAAAGAGCTTTGAAACAGACTTTACATTTCTAAGTGTAAAAAGCTGTGGGGATGTTAACAATGAAAATGACAGGTGCGTTATTTAAACAGTTGCAGCCACACATGTGTGGGGGGTGCGGGGGTCGGGGGGGCCCTGTATTTTTCTGACCCCCCTCTTTTAACATCAGTGCGATGCTGTTGCCTGCGGTTTTGAACCTCTGCTGGTTTCTCTCCAGGCGATCCTCCCCCACTCTGAAGCCTCTTCCCCTGCAGACCCAGGGCAGGGAGCCCTCCGAGCCGGAGCTCACAAGCTGCAAGCAGGAGGTGGATATTTTGGCCTAAGCTTTACTTGTCCTAGTCTCAGAAACCCTGTTAGCAAGAAATCGTGGACTCGCAAATTGAAAAGCTGGGCGTTCAAGCTCCGGCACTCAAGCAGCCTTTTCAAGAGGTCAAGAGTCTGTCAAGGTAGCGTGCCGAGAGCCAGGGGGTTACAACACACACGGAAATAACGATGATGATGATGATGATATTAACGATAGACGTAGGAGAGATCATCCCTATTAATTTCCTTTTGGCTTTTGAGTTTTTAAAATATGATTTCTGCTAACAAGATGCGTGTGTGTGTGTGTGTGCGTTTGTGAGTGTGTACTGTGTATATATAATATAACATCTCTTAAGGCATTCACACACAGCAAAGGTTTTTCCAAAAAAGACCGTCAGACACTTTTATATATGAATGTCTCTGTAGTTAAGCGACAGTTCATAGCAATTACATGTAAATCATAAATCATCTATATTTTACTTGATGAGGGAGGGAGAGGTGAGTTTGTGCTTCTGCCTGGTGCTGAATACAAACTTCTGGAAAAAAAAATATATAGTAATGTATATATATCACAAGCACACAGCAAGGTTATGAAACTGTGTGTTTTTGATTTGTTTTTGCCGTCACACTAGTCTTCCTGTAATTTCATCATACATTTTTCAATCCTATATATTTTCACCTGTATTCTATATATATATATATATGTATATATAGATCTATATACACACAGTAATGAAGGTATTGATGTGTTTTTATTGATTTGATTTTAAACCCCTCCCTCCCCTCTCCTTGTGCGCTGTCCTCCTCACCAGAATTAGACTAGCTTCATGTTAACCTGTGCAATGGAAAGGGAGCCCTTCAGAACCAGACTGGATCATTCCCCACCCGCTCCAGAACCAAAACCCTACCCCTCGGAGCCGAGACCCCAACAGAACTGAAAACGTGCCCCCTGAATCCATGGCTGTACTGAATGCCCACACCCTGGACCAATACAGCTGGATATTACGATAGTCTGTCCCCTTTTAAAGGAGTCCTAGGCTTTAAAAACGAATCCCTATTATTGCACATTATTGAACTGAGGCTATGTTACATTACAATATTGTTAGCTTTGATTAGCATGGCACAGTGCTGTGTCAGATTCTCTGCACTGGCTACTGTTTTTTCTTTTTGATCCAGTCTGGTTATGAGGGGCTCGCCTGGTTGTGTGAAGGGGGATTCGGTTCAGATAAGTGATGTTTAGGAGATCTGTGGCTGGCGTGATTTACAGAATGCAGCACTATAGAACAAACTACTTTTGCTTCCTAGAATGAAAGCTGCTGAATAATGTGACGTTAACATATTGAATTACACACCAGCGCTTTGTAGCTTTCCCCAGATACTTAACAAAAAGAAACGGACAAAAACTAAATCTAACGTGAAATAATACTGTGCTACTATTACGGCTTCTGGGTAAGACTTTTTTTTTTGTCATGTTGTAGTTTCTTTTGATTTACAACACGATGTTAAACCAAAAGATCTGAATTATGTTCATGTATGTCATTTTTAATTCTGTTTCAATCTTAAAATTGCAGGCGATGCAAAACTTTTGGCCAGAGCTGTATTTTAGAAAAGACATTTCTTGACCGACCGGCTGGATTGCCCAGATATCACTTCCACTCCGAGTCGCTTTGACAGGGTGTCGGGGAGACTGGGGCTGCGTTTCGAGGGGCAAACTGTTTGTTTTATATTGCATTGCACTGCTTTTGTATTTGTTTTTGTTTTTTTTGTATACATTTTTGTATAAATTGTCAGAGAGTTTGCACTGCACTCTGTTTGAAATACAGTAGGGCCTTCTAGAGTTACGAACACCAGACCTACAAACTGACCGCTTTTAATTCAGCTGAAACGTGCAATCACTCTGAGTGCATCGATAATCTCTCAAGTCACGTAGAAGGCCAAAAATGACCATTTTTAGAAGGAAATTTTTACGAGGAACATTTTAGATTTAAAGCAAGCCCAGGGTCTGCCCCCCCTTCCCCCAAGCTAAAGGAGTGACTGAGCAAGCTGCTTAAAATAAAGACAAGCGCTAAGTTAACCCCAGGTTTTCCTGAACCTTTTAAATCTTTGAAGTTTTTGCTCTGATTTTGATGGCGAGTTCAGCGTGTATAGCACCATGTTGTGGTTGTTATTGTTATTGGACTCGTCCATTCGTAGCAGCGCGGGTATTGCTTTGCCTCGCTGCTTGCCAGACTGGGGGTGCAGAGAGAGGGAATATTAAACCCATCTGAAAACTCATCTTTCATAGTTACCGACAGACTGTTTCTCCAAGGCGTTCGTAACTCTGAGGTAGACAACCCTTTCTAGATTAAAAAGCATAAGAGGATGGCTGTGTGTGTGTGTGCGTGCGTGCGTGTGTGCCTGCCTGCCTCTCTGCCTGCCTGCCTGCCTGCCTGCCTGCATATATAGATGTATATATATATATATATAGATATAGATAGTGGTTTTTGTGTTTGGTTTGTGTCACAGAGGGCAGTTTGAGCCACGCTGGTGAACTCTTTGAATCCACTTCCACTGTGGAGCGCAGTGAGGGGCCCGACACTGACCCCAGCCAGACCAGCGAGGGGCCGCAGCAGAGGGGCCGCTTCCAGGTACGAGCAGCGCGGCTTTAACCCATGAAGTACCAAAGGCGCTTTCTCTGTATTTATGCCAATTTTGATAGACGTTTTATGTAACCAGTTTGCGAGGTAAGGTTATCGTTAAAAATAATGTAGTTGAGAGACCATTAAAAATAAATAAATAAATAAATAAATAAATAAATAAATAAAAGATAATTAAAAAAAACCTAGAATATAGAAACACTAAGAGAAACATCATGAATTCATTGACAGACTAGACGTATCGACTAGCGGTCATTGACTTAAAATATCTGACTTCCAGTGGAAACGTTTGCCATTGAATTTATGAAGTTTCTTTTACTGTTTCTATTGAAGACGCTGAGAAAGACTTCTAGTGGAAACGTTTGTCATTGAATTTATGAAGTTTCTTTTAGTGTTTCTGTTGAAGACGCTGAGAAAGACTTCCAGTGGAAACGTTTGTCATTGAATTTATGAAGTTTCTTTTAGTGTTTCTGTTGAAGACGCTGAGAAAGACTTCCAGTGGAAACGTTTGTCATTGAATTTATGAAGTTTCTTTTAGTGTTTCTATTGAAGACGCTGAGAAAGACTTCTAGTGGAAACGTCTGTAGTTGAATTGATTTGTTTTATTTTGGTTAGCAGTACTGTATTGGGCACTAGAATGGATGGATATAATGTATATAATTAATTATTATTAATATATATTTTTTTACATTAAGGTCACGACTGTGCTACAAGAAACCACACCCACTCCCCCAAGATCTGCAGATGGGGGGTCCCCCGAACAGAATGGGGGTTCGGAGGAGACTGGGGGGTCCCTTGAATTCACCGGGGACTCACAGGAGCAGAAGACAGTGGGCCGGTTCTCAGTGAGGCGAGCCCTGGGACCACAGCAGCAGAACCCGGGTCCCGGGGAAACAGACAGCTCCTCCGTCACCCCAGAGCGTGACTCCGAGTCCAGATCCCCTCCTCCTCCTCCTCCTCCTCCTCCTCCTCCTCCTCGCAGTCAGAGGGCTGGGCCAGCCCAGCGCAGCCCAGCACAGACCGGGGGAGCCCCCCCAGGGCCTGCCCCCCCCAGCAGGAGCAGGGGACCCCGAGGCTGCCCTCCTCCTCCTCACCCCCCTTCAGCAGTGACGAGGAATCGGAGGATCTGAGGAGGGAGCTCCACACACTCAGAGAGAAGTGAGTGTTTTGCCGTTCGGAGCATTTCAGTTCAGTGTACTTTAGCTCAGCTCATCTCAATCCCATTATATTCAATTCCGTTCCATTCTGTTCTTTTATTGTTTTTCAGCAACGGCTGACAATCTCAAAGCCTCTTCTTCTTTCAGTCACACTGATGAAGGTGCTAAAGCTGATCTTCCATTGGCTTCCCTGCTGGTTTATAATGACGCTATGTGTGTCTCTCTGCTCAGGCACATCCAGGAGGTTGTGACTCTCCAAGCCCAGCAGAACCGGGAGCTGCAGCAGCTGTACGTGCAGCTCCGCCAGCTGAAGGGGTGCAAGGACCCCCCGGCACCCCACGGGCTGCCCTCGCAGTGCCCGTCTCCTCGCCGGCCTCGCTCCGCCAAGACGAAGCTACGCAGCCGCCCCCAGTCCCTCACGCAGAACGAAAACGGGCTGCTCAACATGGGTAAGAGTTTAAATTATTATTATTATTATTATTATTATTATGTAGTATTTATTTATTAGGCAGATGCCTTTATCCAAGGCGACTCACACAGGGCAGTTACAATGCAAGCTTCATATTTAAATACAGTGTAGCTTACAGCCAGTGCAAATAATAACAACTACTAGAATCCAATATGAACTAGGATGCTATGTATAATAATAACACTACTAGAATACAATATGAACTAGGATGCTATGTATAATAATAACACTACTAGAATACAATATGAACTAGGATGCTCTGTATAATAATAACACTACTAGAATACAATATGAACTAGGATGCTCTGTATAATAATAACACTGCTAGAATACAATATGAACTAGGATGCTATGTATAATAATAACACTACTAGAATACAATATGAACTAGGATGCTATGTATAATAATAACACTACTAGAATACAATATGAACTAGGATGCTATGTATAATAATAACACTACTAGAATCCAATATGAACTAGGATGCTATGTATAATAATAACACTACTAGAATACAATATGAACTAGGATGCTCTGTATAATAATAACACTACTAGAATACAATATGAACTAGGATGCTCTGTATAATAATAACACTACTAGAATACAATATGAACTAGGATGCTATGTATAATAATAACACTACTAGAATACAATATGAACTAGGATGCTATGTATAATAATAACACTGCTAGAATACAATATGAACTAGGATGCTATGTATAATAATAACACTACTAGAATACAATATGAACTAGGATGCTATGTATAATAATAACACTACTAGAATACAATATGAACTAGGATGCTATGTATAATAATAACACTACTAGAATACAATATGAACTAGGATGCAACCAGTTAGGATCAACAAGTTATATCTACAATGCACAGCAGTGCAAGGATAGTGCATCAGTGGAGGGTCCAGTACCGTGGTGCTGAGGTCAGTTAGGAGGGGAGGGGGGATAACTGGTGTCTTCAGAGTCCAGTCAAACCCGCTCCGTTTCATTCTGCTGGGCTGAGCAGGGACAGAGACAGTAAAGCGGCGTTGACCTGACCAACCACACAAATAACCGCGTGTGAATTTAAACCACTTGTGAGTTCTTCATTATTTTATAATACCAGCTCTGACCTGTGATCTGCCCTGTTCTCTCTCTCTCTCTCTCTCTCTCTCTCTCTCTCTCCCCCCCCTCTCTCCCCCTCTCTCTCTCCCATCTCTCTCTCCCTCTCCCCATCTCTCTCCCCCTCTTCCCCCTCTCTCTCTCCCTCTCTCCCCTCCCCGTCTCTCTCCAGGTGTTCAGCCGATCTGCTGTCTCTCTGCTCCCTCCCCCTGCCTGCTCACCCACTCCTCCTCCTCCTCCTCCCTCTTCGATTCCCACATGAACGTCCAGGAGCCCCTGCAGAGTCACAGCTGCCAGCAGGGAGTCACAGAGCAAGGTGGGCCTGCCATGCGTCTGTCAGCCACCGCCCATCCCCCCAGCACGGATTGTGAAGAGCTTTCAAAATCTAGCCAATAGTATTTACAGTATATAGTTCAACTCCATTCAACTCCATTCCATTCCACTAAACTCCATCCCACTCCATTCCATTCCATTCCATTCAACTCCATTCCATTCAACTCCATCCCATTCCATTCAACTCCATTCCATTCCATTCAACTCCATTCCATTCCATTCAACTCCCATTCCATTCCATTCAACTACATCCCATTCCATTCAACTACATCCCATTCCATTCAACTCCATTCCATTCAACTCCATTCCATTCCATTCCATTCAACTCCATTCCATTCCATTCAACTACATCCCATTCCATTCAACTACATCCCATTCCATTCAACTCCCATTCCATTCCATTCATAAATTAAAGTTCTGATTTAAATTAGTTTCAATAATAAGCATCAGTAACAGTTACCAGGTCGTTTTAAGTCCAAACGCTGGTCTGCTTGACTCGGTCTCTTCACAGTAACGCTGATGGTTGCCGTGTGCCCCCCTCCCCTCCCAGGTCCTGTGATGTGCAGCAATGCCAACGCCTGCCAGCAGGGCTCAGCCAATAAGAAGGGCACGTTCACGGATGAGCTGCACAAGCTGGTTGATGATTGGACGAAGGAGACGGTGGGCACCGCCCACACGAAGCCCAGCCTGAACCAGATCAAGCAGATTCAACAAAAGCAGGAGATCGGTATCTGGAGCAAGCCTCCCGAGGTGAGCTGTCAATTATAATAGAGTCCTGCAGTGTGGTACAGCATAGAGACAGCATGGTGCAGCATGGGCAAGCACAGAGGTGTGGTAAAGCATAGGGAAGCATTGTAAAGCACAGAGAGGTCTGGTAAAGCATAGGGAAGCATTGTAAAAAGCACAGAGGTCTGGTAAAGCAGGGAAGCATTGTAAAAAACAGAGAGGTCTGGTAAATAGGAAGCATTGTAAAGCACAGAGGGTCTGGTAAAGCATAGGAAGCCTTGTAAAGCACAGAGAAGTCTGGTAAAAAGCATAGGCAAGCATTGTAAAAAGCACAGAGAGGTCTGCATAGGGAAGCATTGTAAAAGCACAGAGAGGTCTGGTAAAGCATAGGGAAGCAAAAAGCACAGAGGGTCTGGTAAAGCATAGGGAAGCATTGTAAAGCACAGAGAGGTGTGGTAAAGCATAGGCAAGCATTGTAAAAACACAGAGAGGTCTGGTAAAAGCATAGGAAGCATTGTAAAGCACAGAGAGGTCTGGTAAAAACATAGGGAAGCATTGTAAAACACAGAGAGGTCTGGTAAAGCATAGGGAAGCATTGTAAAGCACAGAGGGATGGTAAAGCATAGGGAAGTACTGTAAAGCACAGAGAGGTCTGGTAAAGCATAGGGAAGCATTGTAAAGCACAGAGAGGTATGATAAAGCATATTAAAAACAAATATATATATATATATATATATATATATATATATATATATATATATAGTAATTTTAAATAATTTGTTTCCCCAGGGGTCTCCAGCTGGGTGGTTCTCATCTGTGACCCCACTCCACAGCGGGACGATTCCAGTCCCAGTCCCTTCCATCCCAGTCCAGACTGGTACCTCCCCATCCTCTTCTTCCTCCTCCTCCTCCTCCTCCTCCTCCTCCTCCTCAACACCCTGCTCCTTCGCAGCAGCCCCTCATGCAGGGGGTCCGGGGGGCCCTGTACCCTTGTACCCAGCTCCGCACCCCTGTACCTACAGCATAGGAAGTAGCGGCTACCCAGCACAGCCCTGGACAGGAAGCTCAGCTGTCTCCCCCATACAGAGCCAGCAGCAGCAGCAGCAGCAACTGCCTGCCAGCCAGCTCCCCTCCACTGGGAACGGGATACAAGCCAGGGTACAGCCGGGACCCAAATAGGGGAGAGGGCAGGGGAGAGGGGAGAGGGCAGAGGGCAGGAGTGAGGAGGAGGGGGGAGGGGAGATGGCAGAGGGCAGGAGTGAGGAGTGAGGGGAAAGGGGTGAGGGCAGGAGAGAGGGGTGAGGGTAGGAGTGAGGGGAGGGGTGAGGGCAGGAGTGAGGAGTGAGGAGAGAGGGGTGAGGGCAGGAGAGGGGGGTGAGGGCAGGAGCGAGGAGTGAGGGGTGGGGCAGGAGTGAGGGGTGGGGGCAGGAGTGAGGAGTGAGGGCAGGAGAGGGGGTGAGGGCAGGAGGCGAGGAGGGGGGGGGGCAGGAGTGAGGGGTGGGGCAGGAGTGAGGGAGAGGGGTGAGGGCAGGAGAGAGGAGTGAGGGGAGAGGGCAGGAGTGAGCGCTAAGGGGTGGGCAAGTAGAGAGCCTGCCTGTCTGTATCATGGAAGTGCAATGTGCCAACCGGAGGAGGGGGCGGTGTTCAAAAAAAAAAAAAAGAAAAGAAAAGTTGTTTTTTATTTTTTTTATGGCATATAAAAAGAACAAGCAAATGCGTTATCGGGTTATTCTCTCTCCCTCCCCTTCTCTCTCTCTCTCTCTCTCTTTTTTATTTTTTATTTGACGACATTTTAAACTTTCCTGTTGGGAATTGATTTTTCAGGATCAGATCTTTAACGGGACACAGGGTTAATTACATCTTTAGAAAAATCATTGATTTAATTGGCAAACAATGTGAACGCGACAGCAGACACACAAATCAAGAATTTGAAAAGATTAAAACAAAACAAAAAATTATATATCATTTTTTTGTTTTTTTTTGTTTAATCTTTTCAAATTCTTGATTTGTATCCTGATATCATTCATAACCTCCTACTGCTGAATGCAGGACCTGGACTACCAACAAGGTCTGCACATTATACACGCACACACACACACACACACGTGCACGCGCGCACACACACACACACACACACACAAACTTTAAAACAAGGAAAAATAATATTGCAGTTTACATGGAGAAGGTGATTGTGTCACACCGCTGTGTGTCTGTCTGTCTGTCTGTCTCTGTGTGTCTGTCTGTGTCTGTCTCTGTGTGTCTGTCTGTGTCTGTCTGTGTGTCTGTCTGTCTCTGTGTGTCTGTCTGTCTGTGTGTGTCTCTGACTGTGTCTGCATGCGTGCGTGTCTGTCTCTGTGTCTGTCTCTGTATGTCTCTGACTGTATGTGTCTGTCTGTGTGTGTCTCTGACTGTGTCTGCATGCGTGCGTGTCTGTCTGTCTGTCTGTGTCTGTCTCTGTGTCTGTCTCTGTGTGTCTGACTGTCTGTGTGTCTGCATGCGTGCGTGTCTGTCTGTGTCTGTCTCTGTGTCTGTCTCTATGTCTCTGACTGTATGTGTCTGTCTGTGTGTGTCTCTGACTGTGTCTGCATGCGTGCGTGTCTGTCTTTCTGTCTGTCTGTCTCTGTGTCTGTCTCTGTGTGTCTCTGACTGTCTGTGTGTCTGCATGCGTGCGTGTCTGTCTTTCTGTCTGTCTGTCTGTGTCTGTCTCTGTGTCTGTCTCTGTGTGTCTGACTGTCTGTGTGTCTGCATGCGTGCGTGTCTGTCTTTCTGTCTGTCTGTGTCTGTCTCTGTGTCTCTGACTGTCTGTGTGTCTGCATGTGTGCGTGTCTGTCTTTCTGTCTGTCTGTCTGGCTCGGGGTCTGTCTGTCTGTCTGTGTGTGTGTGTCTGTCTATGTCTGTCTGCAGGTTTAATTGAGACTAAAAATCTGAACTATAATTTGACACCACTTGGAAAGTGTTTAATTATTTAATTTGTATTATTTAAATTCTTTTTTTTAACTTTTTTTTTTTTTTTTTTTTTTGAGCCACTGAGGTAAAGCATACGATAATGTGAATTTATATATATATATATATAACTATGAAGACACTAGTTATTTGAATTTTCCTATTAGGATTATTACTGTTGCTATGATTGTTTTTGTACATATTTGATGTTGTTGATATTTGGAGGGAGGTTTGGGGTATTGATCCATCTACTTGATTTGTGACAAACACTTGAGAGAATAACATCTGTAGGTGTTAAGAGTTGTGTGTGAAGCGAGGCTTTCAGTAAAATACAATAAAACCATAACGTACATGTGGAGGGTTTGCTGGGAATCAATAAACCCATTTATCAAAAAACTTTGCAAATTACAAATGTTACATTTTTGGCTCCCCAAATCAGTGACTGAGTTTCTCCACAGCTCTGCTCTGTACAGAATGAAATGCATTTTGCAGTTGTGGTGTTTACAAATGCATACAAAGTTTACAGCATGAGGGGGGAGGGGGGAGGGAGGGGGGGCATATTTTCAAATCGTTTCCTCCATTCTGTATTTAACTCCCATTTTTTATTTTTTTTTTTTTTTGAAAGGTGAGAGGACAAAATGAAAACAAAATGAAAACACGCACACACAAAAATGAAAACACACACACACACACAAATGAAAACACACACACACACACAAAAATGAAACACACACACAAATGAAAACACACACACACACACACAAATGAAAACACACACACACACACAAATGAAAAACACACACACACACACACAAAAAAAAACACACACACACACAAAATGAAAAAACACACACACACACACACATGAAAACACACACACACAATGAAAACACACACACACACACAAATGAAAACACACACACACACACAAATGAAAACACACACACACAAATGAAAACACACACACACAAAATGAAAACACACACACACAAATGAAAACACACACACACACACAAAATGAAAACACACACACACACAAATGAAAACACACACACACACACACAAAAATGAAAACACACACACACAAAAAATGGTTTTGGTTCTAATTTTAGTAAAAAAAATAAATAAATAAAAAAATAGGGAGTTTTACCTCTTTCAAAAAAAAAAAAAAAAAAAAAGAATTTCGACTGGAGAAATGTGACCCAGTATTTTCCAAAATGAAAAAAAAAAAAAAAAAAAAAAAAGATTAATAGACCTCTTTTTCAGAGGTGGCTTGAAACTCGGGAGACCGTCGGCAGGGGACCTAGTTTGAGGTTTGCTGTATCAAACCCCCAAGTCTCCCTGCCTGGTGTGCCGCGCAGCGTCCTGAACCCCAGCCTCCTGAACCCCCAGCATCATGAACCCCGGTCTCCTGAACCCCCAGTCTCCTGAACCCCAGTCTCCTGAACCCCAGCGTCCTGAAACCCCAGCATCCTGAACCCCCGGTCTCCTGAAACCCCAGTCTCCTGAAACCCCAGCGTCCTGAACCCCCAGTCTCCTGAAACCCCAGCGTCCTGAACCCCAGCGTCCTGAAACCCCGGCATCCTGAACCCCGGTCTCCTGAACCCCCAGTCTCCTGAACCCCAGCATCCTGAACCCCAGTTCCAAGCCCCAAGGCAGCTCCGTGTTCCCCTCACTTCAGGATATCCCATCCTAGTTTTGCAGCTGATTTCAAACAAATGGGAGTTAATTACAGCGAGGAGGGAGCTGGCAGCTGCACTCCTAATGCTGCTCTGGGCTGGGGACAGCGTTTGCTTTTGCCGTTTTAGTTTTTATGCCAAATTCTTAATCGTTTTAATGCCTGCAAGACTTGTTGCTGTGCCTTGTGGTATTTGGACTCTTTTCAGGTTTGTACTGGAAAGGATGAGAGTAATAAATAATAACAATACTACAGTATTTCAATATCTGTGTTTTTTTGTTTTTTTTTTGATGTTCTATGAGTAACAAAAGTTCTGCTGTTTCACAGTCACGCTGTGGGGTGAATGCAAATTTCATTTTTAAAAAAATAATAATAAAAAGTCAGAAATAAGTTTTTGTATTTGAAATGTTGTGTGTGTTTTTTTTTTTGGTTTGAATTTAAAATAAATAAATAAAATTATTAAAAGGGGGGGAGAATAAAAATCATCAACACAGCCAATGCTAATAATAATAATAATAATAATAAAACAGTGTTACTTTGGAAAACTTTTCTGGTTTCCTTGGTTTTTGTCGCCCACGCTGTTGTTTCTGGCGTTTTATGAGTTTGTGTTCTGAACCCTGTTCTAAATTGTTTAATTGAGCATAGGGAAGCATTGTAAAGAACAGAGAGGTCTGGTAAAGCATAGGGAAGCATTGTAAAGCACAGAGAGGTCTGGTAAAGCATAGGGAAGCATTGTAAAAAGCACAGAGAGTCTGGTAAAGCATAGGGAAGCATTGTAAAGCACAGAGAGGTCTGGTAAAGCATAGGGAAGCATTGTAAAGCACAGAGAGGTCTGGTAAAGCATAGGGAAGCATTGTAAAGCACAGAGAGGTCTGGTAAAGCATAGGGAAGCATTGTAAAAAGCACAGAGAGGTCTAGTAAAAAAGCATAGGGAAGCATTGTAAAGCACAGAGGGGTATGGTAAAGCATAGGGAAGCATTGTAAAAAAGCACAGAGAGGTCTGGTAAAAGCATAGGGAAGCATTGTAAAGCACAGAGAGGTCTGGTAAAGCATAGGGAAGCATTGTAAAAGCACAGAGAGGTCTGGTAAAGCATAGGAAGCATTGTAAAGCACAGAGGGTCTGGTAAAGCATAGGGAAGCATTGTAAAGCACAGAGTGGTCTGGTAAAGCATAGTGAAGCATTGTAAAGCACAGAGAGGTCTGGTAAAGCATAGGGAAGCATTGTAAAGCATATTAATAAGCACACCATGGTAAATGTATTGTATGCAAACAATAAAGAAAGACATAACTGCAGATGTTTGTTACATAAGAAAGATTACAAACGAGAGGAGGCCATTCGGCCCATCTTCTCACTTAGTTGCACCACGCACACACACGCACACGCACACGCACACGCACGCACGCACACACCACAGCAGCTCCGAGAGAAACGCCGTCTCCAAACCCGGAAGCGCTTGAAAACACGACACGGCGTTCCCAAATAAACACTTACCGAGCATAACGGCTTCAAAGTTACTGACTTTAAGTCTATGACATTTATTATTTATTTGCGTTACAATTGCCATGACAACACATCCATTTATTTATTTATGCAGTGCTTATTTTAAGGTAATAAATAAACAAAAGTGTCTAGGGATTTATTATTATTATTATTATTATTATTAGTTTATTTAGCAGATGCCTTTATCCAAGGCGACTTACAGAGACTAGGGTGTGTGAACTATGCATCAGCTGCAGAGTCACTTACAACTACGTCTCACCCGAAAGACGGAGCACAAGGAGGTGAAGTGACTTGCTCAGGGTCACACAGTGAGTCAGTGGCTGAGGTGGGGTTTGAACCGGGGACCTCCTGGTTACAAGCCCTTTTCTTTAACCACTGGACCACACAGCCTCCTAGTTGTTGTTGTTGTTGTTGTTATATCTCATTAAATTATGTGTGTGTAGATTAGATAAAGGGGCATTCAGAACAGAAAATAGGAGGCACTTTTTTACACAGAGAATTGTGAGGGTCTGGAACCAACTCCCCAGCAATGTTGTTGAAGCTGACACCCTGGGATCCTTCAAGAAGCTGCTTGATGAGATTCTGGGATCAATAAGCTACTAACAACCAAACGAGCAAGATGGGCTGAACGGGGCCTCCTCTCGTTTGCAAACTTTCTCATGTTCTGATAAGATGTCGTTTTGTGGTTATTTGCATAACGATTAGCAGCTCGCTCGTGATATCTCTGCATCGTCTTTCCTGTGGTTCACAGCTGCAGCCCGCAGTAACTTGCTGTAAAAAAAAAATAAATTGGGGGAGATTCTTTTCGGGTATAAGCGCGGAGGTGTTGCGGGCGCATGGGAGTTGTAGTTTTGTTTGCGCTGTTCTCCTGGGGGTGCGGAGGCTGGGAACTACAACTCCCAGGGTGCCCTGGACGCGACCGCCACGCCCCCCTTTGCCGAGAGATCACGACATGGCTGACGTCGCATGAAGCGCTTGATAGCACGAATCCTTGAAAGAGGGGACCGAGAGAGAAAGAGAGAGGGATAAAGGAATACGAGAAAAAAAAAAAAAAAAAACGGAACATTTTCATTCATTCTCTGGACCCTCTGTCCCGTATCATCCCGACGCTGCTGCTTCAGTTTTCACAACACCACACAAAAAACCAACAACAAACAAACAAACTACGAAACACAAACTAGTCCGGGGGGAGGGGGGGAGGACTGAACTAAGAGATACGGCTCTCCCTCCTCCAGTCCATTCCAGTCCAGGGCGGGCTTGAGGCACGGAGACTGAACTTGTATTTGATACATTAGAAAGAGAGATGGCATTTTCTATCTCCCGTTTTATATTTTACCGATTAACTTCCTTCTTCAAGTTTTTGTAGCAGAAACCACAGGCAGGTTTTCTTCTAGCGGGGACAATCAAACATGCATCTCTCCCTCTAGATCTGTATAGATAGATAGATAGAAAGCATTTCTTTTTGAGCACAATTGCACCCTCTGGTGGCTGGAAATGGAAATTACAGGTCCCATAAACGATGTTTCATTTATTTTATTTAAAACTGATTTTAAAACTTGCCTTATCTAAAGCACTTATACTTATTATTCGATTATATATACTTTTTTTTTTTTTTAGATAATTAGGAAACTAATGAGTTAAAAAAAAAAATGTCATGAAATGTCAACGTCGCCCAACAATTGAATGGTTTAATTTTTATTTTTGATTATTTATTTATTTATTTTTTTAAAATATATTTTTGATTAATTTTTTTTTTTAAATTTTTTAAATTTTTTTAAATTTTTATTTA
>CM072711.1:202849-210349 GCA_036884735.1 Huso huso
AGCGGCCCGGCTCTCACAAGCAGGATGCTGTGGGATCCGGGTTCAAGGAGCCCCATCGCCCTGTTCAGACAGGCAGCCTCCAGTTCATCAAAGAGCTGCGCAGCCGAGCCTTCCCCAGGTACAGGCACCCGCTGTGGAGAGAGTCTCTGTGTGGGGGGTGGTGGGTGGAGTCTGTGTGGGGAAACCAGGACTGGATCACACTGCTGTGCAACGGGAGTCTGATTTCCATCCCTGTGTCTAAGTGCATGTCTCTCTCCTCTCTACCCTTTCCCCTCTCTCCTCTCTCCTCTCTCCCCCTCCTCTCTCTTCTCTCCTCTCTCCACTCCTCCTCTCTCATCTCTCCTCTCCCATCTCCCCTCTCTCTCCTCTCTCCTCTCTCCTCTCTTCTCTCCTCTCTCCCCCTCTCTCCTCTCTCCTCAGTGCTGACGAGGTGGTCTTGAAGCCCAGCGGCTCTCAGCTCACAGTAGAGTATTTGGAGGAGAACACGTTCAGTGTGCCCATCCTGGTCACCAAGAAGGAGGGGCTGGGCATGAGGCTGCCCCCCAGCAGCTTCTCCGTCAACGACGTGGAGGACCACATAGGTGAGAGAGACCCGGGTTCAGCAACTCCCTCCCTCCAGCCCTGCGCACGTCTTAGATACAGTTTCATTATCCTGAACCTGTGAATCTGTTAAGTTTCTTTTAGTGTTTCTATTGAAGACGCTGAGAAAGACTTCTAGTGGAAACGTTTGCCGTTGAATTTATGAAGTTTCTTTTAGTGTTTCTGTTGAAGACGCTGAGAGACTCATTCACTCCTCCGCCCCCCTCTTCTTTTGTGAGTGGACGATGTTCTGCGTGTTGTTGGCGTGTTCTTGGCATGTTCTTGATGGCGTTCTTGTCGTGTTCTCGTGTGAAGGGGCTGATAAGGAGATCGATGTGATTGACGTGAGACGTCAGGCCGACTGCAAGATGAAGCTGGGAGACTTCGTGCGCTATTACAACAGCCCAGAGCGAGACAAGGTGCTGAATGTCATCAGCCTGGAGTTCTCAGAAACCAGGTACGCACACACCAGTACAGACCACTGCTGACCAGTATGGACCAGTACAGACCACTGCTGACCAGTATGGACCAGTACAGACCACTGCTGACCAGTATGGACCAGTACAGACCACTGCTGACCAGTATGGACCAGCACAGACCACTGCTGACCAGCACACACTGGTACAGACCACTGTAGACCAGCACACACCAGTACAGACCACTGCTGACCAGCACACACCAGTACAGACCACTGTAGACCAGTATAAACCAGTACAGACCACTGTAGACCAGCACACACCGGTATAGACCACTGTTCACCAGTATGGACCAGTACAGACCGCTGCTGACCAGCACACACCAGTACAGACCACTGCTGACCAGTATAAACCAGTACAGACCACTGCTGACCAGCACACACCAGTACAGGCCACTGTAGACCAGTATAAACCAGTACAGACCACTGCTGACCAGCACACACCAGTACAGACCACTGCTGACCAGTATAAACCAGTACAGACCACTGCTGACCAGTACAGACCACTGTAGACCAGTAGAAACCAGTACAGACCAGTACGACAAAGTATTTTGGTTCATTAGTGACCCTGTTCAAAAATACTATATTGTGTATTGATGTATTGATCATTTGTGTACCCCTAATTCCCCTCCAGACTGTCGAACCTGATTGAGACCCCCAAGATCGTGCGCAAGCTGTCCTGGGTGGAGAACCTGTGGCTGGACGAGTCGCAGTTCGAGCGCCCCAATGTGCAGAAGTACTGTTTGATGAGCATGAAGGACAGCTACACTGACTTCCACATCGACTTCGGGGGCACCTCTGTGTGGTACCACGTGCTCCGGGTAAGGGAGTGGGGGGGTCCTGGTTTTGCTGTTTCAAATCAATTCCCTTTGCCTTTTATGTTCAGTTCCAACACCTCGTTGATCGAAATTTGCGATCAGTGGTTGGCTGTTTAATAATGGAGCTTCTCACCGCAGAAGTTGAATTACTTACATTGAAATGAAACCGCCTCAATTATTGTCTCTAAAATGTAAATTATAATTTCTCTCTCCTCTCTCTCTCTCTCTCTCCCCTCACTCTCTTCCCTCTCTTCTCACCGTCTCTCCTCTCCCCTCCCTCCTCTCTCTATTCTCTCCTCTCTCGCTGTCTCTCCCCTCTCTTCCCACTCTCTGCTCTCTCCCCTCTCCCCTCACTGTCTCTCCCCTCCCTCCTCTCTCTCTCTCTCTCTCTCTCTCCTCTCTCTCCTCTCTCCTCTCCCCTCTCTCCTCTCATCCACCTCTCCCCTCCCCCCTCTCCTCCTCTCCCCTCTCCCCTCCCTCCCTCCCCTCTCCCCTCTCCCCTCTCCTCCTCTCCCCTCTCCCCTCCCCTCTCTCTCCTCCCTGCAGGGTGAGAAGATTTTCTACCTGATTCGTCCGAGCCCCTCTAACCTGACCTTGTTTGAGAGGTGGAGCTCCTCGTCCAATCAGAACGAGATGTTCTTTGGGGACCAGGTGGATACGTGCTACAGGTGTTCAGTGAAGCAAGGCCACACCCTCTTCATACCCACAGGTATGGCATCCACACCCTCTATATAGAATGAACTCCCTCAGCTTCATAGAGTCCAATGAAAGCTGCTGAATAATGTTCCCTTGTTAACATATTGAATTCCACCCCCTCTATATAGAATGAACTCCCTCAGCTTCATAGAGTCCAATGAAAGCTGCTGAATAATGTTCCCTTGTTAACATATTGAATCCCCCTCTATATAGAATGAACTCCCTCAGCTTTGTAATGTTCCCTTGTTAGAATTTTCATAGATCCAATGGACAGAAAATGTTCCCTTGTTAACATTTTGAATTCCAATCTATATAGAATGAACTCCTCAGAAATATTACTGTGCTGCTATTATGGCTTCCAGTGTAGACTTCTTATACTTTCGGTGTAACTGTGTTTTTTATTTTGTTTTTATTTTTTTTTTAAATTCTCTTCCCCCCCTCCAGGCTGGATTCATTCTGTTTTGACTCCAGTTGACTGCCTGGCTTTCGGGGGAAACTTTCTCCACAGCCTGAACATTGAAATGCAGCTCAGGTGAGAGACTAATGATAATAATAATAATAAGAATAATAATGGTGAGTCACTCAGCAGACGCTTTTATCCAAAGCGAGGGTGAACTCTGCATCATCAACTGCTGCTGCTGCTGCTGCAGAGTCACTTCCAATAGGACCTTGTTTGTTTGACGTCTTGTCCGAAGGACGGAGCACAAGGAGGTTCAGTGACTTGCTCAGGGTCACACACACACACACACACACACACACACACACACACACACACAGGAGTCAGTGGCTGAGCTGTGATTTGAACCCGCTGGACCAGCGAGACACGCTGCACTGTCTCCTTGCTCCCATGGCACTCTGTAGCTGCCTTTGAAACTCGGTCCCAAATCCCGAGTCACACCAGGAATGCTGGCAGAGTTGAATCTTTTAAAATAAGATTCGACTCTGCATGAAACCATTGTAAATCAGTATTTGAAGATCTCCCTCCCTCTCTCTCTCTCTCTCTCTCTCTCTCTCTCTCCTCCCTCTCCCTCCTCTATCTCTCTCTCTCCCTCCCTCTTCCTCCTCTATCTCTCTCTCCCTCCCTCTCTCTCCCTCCTCTCTCTCTCTCTCTCCCTTCCTCTCTCTCTCTCTCTCCCCTCCTCTCTCCCTCTCTCTCTCTCTCTCTCTCTCTCTCTCTCCCTCCCTCCCTCTCTCGCAGGGCCTATGAGATTGAGAAGCGGTTAAGCACAGCTGATCTGTTCAGGTTTCCAAACTTCGAGACTGTGTGCTGGTATGTAGGAAAACACCTGCTGGACACATTCAGAGGTGAGTCAGAGACTGCACTGAGGGGAGCTCTGAACCCCAGAATAGACTGCACTGAGGGGAGCTCTGAACCCCAGAACAGACTTCATTGAGGGGAGCTCTGAACCCCAGAACAGACTAGGGACTCCAACCCCAGGGAGCACTGAGAGGAGCTGAACCCCAGGACTGCACTGAGGGGAGCTCTGAAAAATAGAATAGACTCCACTGAGGGGAGCTCTGAACCCCAGGACTGTGAAAAATAGACTTCACTGAGGGGAGCGCTGAACCCCAGAATAGACTTCATTGAGGCGAGCTCTGAACCCCAGGACTGGGTGCAGCAGCAGCAGCAGCAGCAGGGCTAGTGTGAGTTTCTAACCCTGCTCAAACTCCTGGCTCCTGATCATTTCAATATTAATAATAATAATAATAATAATAATAATAATAATAATAATTAATAATAATAATACTAGACTTCATTGAGGGAGTTCTGAACCCTGGGACTGCAGCAGCAGCAGCAGCAGGGCTAGTGTGAGTTTCTAACCCTGCTCAAACTCCTGGCTCCTGATCATTTCAATATTAATAATAATAATAATAATAATAATAATAATAATAATAATAATAATAATAATAATAATAGACTTCATTGAGTAAACTAACTACAAGGATGTATTCTTGCAGACTGTATTTGCGTTAAGGTGTCCAGTGCCAATGTTAAACACTGACTTGTGTTTTTTCTCTCTCTCTCTCTCTCTCCCCCCCCCCCCTCTCTCTCTCTCCCCCCTCTCTCTCTCTCTCTCTCTCTCAGGGCTGCGTGAGAATCGGAGACACCCAGCTGGCTATCTGGTCCACGGAGCCAAAGCCCTGAACAATGCGTTCCATGTCTGGACACGCAGAGAGGCCCTGGCTGAGCACGAAGAGGAGATCCCCGAGACCATTAAAACACAGCAACTGGTGAAGGACCTGGCCAAGGAAATCCAACTGGTGGAGGTGAGAGAGACTGGGGCAGGGTGTGTGTGTGTGTGTGTGAGATCGTCCGTCCGTCTGTCTGTCTGTCTGTCTCTTCCTCCTCTCCCCTTCTCTCTCCCCCTCTCTCGCCCCCCCTCATCTCATTTGCTGACACTGTGCCAGGATATCTTTCAACAGAACCACGGCAAGTCTGGGGCTCCCTTCGGAGCGCCGCGTGGCCCCCAGCCCACTCAGGGGAGCCCTGGCAGCTCCGCTGGGAGGCCCCCGGGGAGGAGGAGGGGCTCCAAGGCCAAGGAGAGCCCCGCTGCCCCCAGTAACCCCTCCGCAGTCACCCCTGGGAAGAAAAGGGGGCGTAAGAGCAAGGAGAGTCTGGCAGCAGCAGCAGCAGCAGCAGCGCAGACAGCCAAGACACCAGGGGGCGCTGCAGAGCTGGACCTGCTGGAGATTCACACCAAACACACGCTCAAGAAGTTCCAGGGAAACAAACAGCCACGCAAAGCCAAGGTGAGGGAGGGAGTCGCACAGTCAGGGGAGCGCAGGGGTCCCCGAGGGTCTCCCCTGGTAAAGGCACGGCCACAAGGTGTGCAGGGGGGAGTCACTATTCTTCTGACTATTAACCCAACTACCTTCTCTCCCTCTCCTCTCCTCTCCCTCCTCTCCTCTCCTCTCCCCTCCCCTCTCCCCTCTCCTCTCCTCTCCCTTCCCCTCCTCTCCTCTCCCCTCTCCTCTCCTCTCCTGTCTCCTCTCCTCTCCCTCTCCTCTCCTCTCCCTCCTCAGTTTGATCTGCCAGCCTCGTGTCTGGGTGAGCTGGAGGGTGAAATCGACGAGAGCAAACTGCACCTCGTACTGACCAACGGGAAAATCCTGAGGTGAGCGAGCTGACCAGCGGCTGTGTCCCCTGTGTCCATCTCTCACTGCCCTACATCAGGGCTGCTGAGAGGAAGCTGGTAAAAAACAAGTCAAGCAGACCAGCGTTTGGGCTCCAGTGCCTTCATCAGTGTTATTGAAACTAGAAGAGACAGAGTCAAGCAGACCAGCGTTTGGGCTCCAGTGCGTTCATCAGTGTTATTGAAACTAGAAAAGACTGAGTCAAGCAGACCAGCGTTTGGGCTCTAGTGCCTTCATCAGTGTTATTGAAACTAGAAGAGACCGAGTCAAGCAGACCAGCGTTTGTGCTCCAGTGCCTTCATCAGTGTTATTATTGAAACTAGAAGAGACTGAGTCACGCAGACCAGCGTTTGGGCTCCAGTGCCTTCATCAGTGTTATTGAAACTAGAAAAAGACTGAGTCAAGCAGACCAGCGTTTGGGCTCTAGTGCCTTCATCAGTGTTATTGAAACTAGAAGAGACCGAGTCAAGCAGACCAGCGTTTGGGCTCCAGTGCCTTCATCGGTGTTATTGAAACTAGAAAAGACTGAGTCAAGCAGACCAGCGTTTGGGCTCTAGTGCCTTCATCAGTGTTATTGAAACTAGAAGAGACTGAGTCACGCAGACCAGCGTTTGGGCTCCAGTGCCTTCATCAGTGTTATTGAAACTAGAAAAGACTGAGTCAAGCAGACCAGCGTTTGGGCTCTAGTGCCTTCATCAGTGTTATTGAAACTAGAAGAGACCGAGTCAAGCAGACCAGCGTTTGGGCTCCAGTGCCTTCATCGGTGTTATTGAAACTAGAAAAGACTGAGTCAAGCAGACCAGCGTTTGGGCTCTAGTGCCTTCATCAGTGTTATTGAAACTAGAAGAGACTGAGTCAAGCAGACCAGCGTTTGGGCTCTAGTGCCTTCATCAGTGTTATTGAAACTAGAAGAGACCGAGTCAAGCAGACCAGCGTTTGGGCTCTAGTGCCTTCATCAGTGTTATTGAAACTAGAAGAGACCGAGTCAAGCAGACCAGTGTTTGGGCTCTAGTGCCTTCATCAGTGTTATTGAAACTAGAAAAGACTGAGTCAAGCAGACCAGCGTTTGGGCTCCAGTGCCTTCATCAGTGTTATTGAAACTAGAAGAGACCGAGTCAAGCAGACCAGCGTTTGGGCTCTAGTGCCTTCATCAGTGTTATTGAAACTAGAAGAGACCGAGTCAAGCAGACCAGCGTTTGGGCTCCATTGCCTTCCTCAGTGTGATTGAGGGAGAGCGCTGGTCTCTTGTAGTTTCAGTCACGCTGATAAAGGCTGCAGCTCGCGTCTCTGTGTTGGTGCGTGAGTGTTTGCAGTCCTGTCTTGTTTTTCGGTTGCAGTAAAGAAGGGGGTGAAGTCGACGTGGGGCTCCGCCCGTTTCCAGCCCCTGCTGGGACCCCTGGAGGGGGTCGGGGGGGTGCGGGGCAGCTTCGAGTACGACTCGGAGGAGGACCTGCAGATCGACGAGACCCCCAAGAGAAAGAGGAGACCCGCGCTGAGCAAGAAGAAACTGGCAGGTGAGAGAGACACTGAGAGACGCGGAGACAGACTGAGACAGAGACACATTGAGATACTGAGAGACATTGAGATACTGAGACGCCGAGACAGACTGAGACAGTGACACACTGAGATACTGAGAGACATTGAGATACTGAGAGACGCCGAGACAGACTGAGAGATGCTGAGACAGAGAGACACTGAGACACACACAGACACACACACACAGGCACACGCATACAATGAGACACACACAGAGACGCACGCATACATTATTAATTAGTCATTTAGCAGAGATACACA